>WNWK01000017.1:745000-1025000 GCA_009830355.1 Cherax destructor
GTCGCTACTAGGTCCTGTCTCTCCCTGCTCCATGAGCTTTATCATACCTCATGATAAAGCGTGGATCCTGCATCCACCTAGTGGAGGCAGGATCCACCAGGCCAGTGGACATTTAATTTGATAAATGTAATTCCTCTGAAGGCTCTTCTTCCTATACCTAATATGGCTCCTCATCCTGACTAATATGGCTCCTCATCCTGACTAATATGGCTCCTCATCCTGACTAATATGCTCTTCATCCTGACTAATATAGCTCCTCATCCTGACTAACACGTTTACTTGTTATTTCGCTGAAGGGCCTTTGAATCACAGGGATACTGCTCACTCATGTTCCTGAAAGAGTTAAATAACAAATTAGTAAAAAAAATCAATAACTTCAGAGTAACTGGTTCCTTTCCGAGAGAGTCAGTGGGGCGATGCAAAGAGCAAAATGCTTGATGCTTCCTAGACACGGACAACCTCAAGGAAGCTGAACGTCCTAGACACAAGAATTACCTCAAGGAAGCCTGTCGAAGCTTTCAAAATCTATGTATTATTTCTTCCTACATGTAACCTCATTCCCAATGGAAATTGAGCCTAGATCACGCTTCTTGCCACGGTAATGAGGTAAGCTCTTAGTCATCTATGGATTTTAGCAGCTTTTGTGATGAAATGTTAAATATTTAGTGGAAAGAAGGCATTTTAAACATTTTAAATTGTATTTTAAATGCTTACGTCTGTGTTAATGTTTTGTGTGCTGGTTAGTTCTCTTTCCCAGTTAATGTCACTTGCAGCGGTGATAAATTTGACAATTGATGCTTGTTTGTGGAGTTTAAAAGTAACTTTTTTGGATGGGTTCAAGTGACATTTTGTAGATATTTGGGATTAGATTGATATGATAGTGGTCAGCCGTACTGTGGGGGGTCACTAAGTTGGTCCAAATTTGGTCTAATGAGAAAACAGTTGTCCGAGTGATTCTGTTGGCTTTGGTAATTGCGGAAATTAGTAGACAGGAGTGCATGTCGTTTAGCAAGCTTGTGACTTAAGGATCGTCTGGTTCAGTTTACCTGGAGTTTACCTGGAGAGAATTCCAGGGGTCAACGCCCCCGCGGCCCGGTCTGTGACCAGGCCTCATGTTGAACCAGAGCCTGATCAATCAGGCTGTTACTGCTGGCCGCACGCAGTCCAACGTACGAACCACAGCCTGGCTGGTCAGGTACCGACTTTAGGTGCCTGTCCAGTGCCTGCTTGAAGACAGCCAGGGGTTTGTCAGTGAAGAAAGCGAATGTAGTCAGTAAGTCTGTCTAGCGCTTAGTAGACGAAAGATCGAGCCTCCATTACTTCTTGTGCTCAGTGACCGTAAGGTGTTATCTCGGCCTTATAAGCCTTCAGCTGTTCCATTATTTTTACAGTTTCTTGATAATGTGAGAAATCACGAAAGCGCTTGGAAATTCACTTTTTCACAGTGGTCGTTTTGCATATTGGAATATCATCTGTTTACTGTGATATTATTGCATATAACATATATATATATATATATATATATATATATATATATATATATATATATATATATATGTCGTGCCGATTAGGTAAAACTTGCGATTTTGGCTTAAATAGCAACGCTCACCTTGCCATATAAGACAAGTGAAAATTTGTATATGTAATAATTTCACCAAAATCATTCTGAACATAACGAAAAAAATATATTTCATTGTTTTTGTTTATTATTAAATTAATGTTAACATATCTAAAATATATTTAGTTGGGTTAGGCTAAATTAAATTGCGCTTGTTGTAATAAGGTTAGGTAGGTTTTCAAAGTTTCTCTTGGTACAATATTATAAATTCTTACATTAGCATAAATGAAAAAAAATATATCTTTAAACGTATAAGAGAACATTTTAGAAAGGATTTAATTTTAGATGAGTTCTTGCTAATTGACCAGTTTTACCTAATCGGCACGACATATATATATATATATATATATATATATATATATATATATATATATATATATATATATATATATATATATATATATATATAACACACACACACACAGCTGTACTTACACCTACATATTTTTGAAACAGGTAATGTTATCTGTTTATACTGGAGCGTGACCAATAGGATACCTGCATTTAAAAAAAAAAGATGAGTCCTAAATTGTCTTGGTTTATTGCGTATAATTTACAGGTGGGTTGTGGCATGAGAAAGACAATGAAAACAAAATTACATGCATTTAACAGTTCACCTGAAGTGTTTATATGAATATTAAATGGCATACCTGTCTCCCCTCTCGTGTTATTATGTGCTCAGGTAACACTTACAATAATAATCCTTACCTTAAATGCGCTAAAACAAATTTTTGCATTGCCTGAAGAAGAAAGGCAATCGACCAATATTACCTGCCTAAGTTGAAATAATTACAGTTCTAAGTGAATAAAATACAGTACGTTCCATGGTAGTTAGTCTGAGACTCTCGTTACTAATTCAATTTGCATGCTTTGATTACGCATTAAATATTATCATGCGGTTTTTTAAAATTGGACGTGTTACGAGGGATTCGTGTGTGTGTTTTATATATTACAAGTGTTGAAAAGTATTTTGCGTCTATGCTTTGAGAGCTAGAAGTGTTAGAAGGGCCTTTGTGTGTATATTTGTAGGGCAGGTGTGCTAAAAGTTATTTTGAGTGTATTTTTTTTTTATAAATTAGAAGTGTTTCAGGAATGAACTTTATCAACACTCAATAAAGCTCGACTCAGAGCGAAACGTCGTAAAGGATTACTCTGCATTACGGGTATATTTATAACCCTCATGTCAGCCTATTGCCAAAGTCAGCACCGTGATGATCTGTCTTGCCTGGCCTTCCTTCCATCCTTCCTTCCCTCCCTCACATAGTATATGTAGAAGTAGCTGGACATTCATTTAGTAAGAACCATTTACTACGTCTATATAAAATAAGGTAAAATAAGGAAACTGAAACTAAGTAAAGAGATGATTGATAACAATCGTAGAGTAAAGAAGAAACATCTTGGATAGACAACATTTTGTTGATCATATGGTATATTTTTTTCAGTTCTCTTTTTAGCATATAATAGTATTATGGAAGTGTGAATAAAATACAGAAAATACGTATTCTGATTGCTTCAAAAAAGGTAATTTAATATTCATTCTGTATTTAATTAGGAAATTGAGGAAATCGCAAAAGCTCTAACGTGTATATAACCTTTTATATGTTAATGTATGTTGTTATGATTCTACACTTAAATACTGCTAGGTGTAAGAATACTTTACTGTATCAGTGAATCGGTTTATTTTACATTAACATAAATAAAAAAAATATATATATATATTTAAACGTATAAGAGAGAATTTTAGAAAGGAATTAATTTTAAGTGAGTTCTTGCTAATTGACCAATTTTACCTATTCGGCACGACAAATATATGGTTAGGGAAACAGAATTGCTTCATCAGAGGGAGTACAGCAAGGGGATCTTTTCTCCCCGTTTCTCGTTTGAGTAGAATGAAGTACAAACTGAACGTCTAGTTCCTGAAGGATGGCACACTGGCAGGCACAGCTCATCAGAGTACAAAAAATTTGAAGCCTGTAAGAAAAGGCATTCTCCAGTACTCGATCTGAGTCTAACTATTCCAAATTTTTCTTGAGCAATTTCAGATTTGCCCATACACAGTTAAACTTGTAGGGTGTCGTCCTTCCTATGGGATGTGTTAATATTTTGAAGCCGATCATACCAGGCATTCTTCAGTTACTGAATGGAAATAATTTTTTCTATTTAATTAATAAAATTGGCAAATATTAACTTATGTAGCCCAAAAGCAACGCGAACCTTGGATGGCAGGACACTACTCACCTTCTAGTTCTGTTAAAAGTAATCAAATATAGAAGAAGAGGAGTCCACGAGTAAACAAAACAATAGTTACATTATTAAAATGAATTATTAACTTCGCAGCAGCTGCTCCCCAGTGGACGATTTAGCTAAGCACTGAACAGTAGTATTGTTTTTAATTATAAGAATATTACCAGTTTTTCAATTAGTTTTCCGCAGGAAACAACAAATCCAGGAATGGCTACAGGATATCAAAACTTCAACATTTTCTTGTACAATTATAATTAATGTAAAATGTTACACGTAGGCATCATATATTGAAGTGAGGATAATGATAATATGACAATTGACAATTGTCTTTGAGATGAACATTCAGTATCTTGAGGTATTTGGAGTGAGGTCAGTAAGTTCAGAGAGCTTAGGGAACAAATGGATTTTAACAAGCTAAAAGAAAAGAGGGGAGCCATTAGATGGGGAGATGAAGGTAATGGGGTGCACAATAACCTAACCTTTAAGGAGGCAAAACAAACAGTGAAGAGAGGGAAGCAGTGATTTTTGTATTAGACAGGGAGGTATAACACCTTTTAGGAGTGAGGAAGTGACCAGATGTGACTGTGGGGAAGGTGCATGAAACAGAGGGCAAAATGGAAAGGGGGTAAAAGAGTTGGAATAGATGGGATTAAGACGGAAATGTTAGAAGCAGGTGGGGGTATATAGTTTTTGATTGGTTGGTGCATTTGTTCAGTATACTCATGAGAGGAGGTAAGATACCTAATATTTGGCACATAGCGCACATAGTTCCTCTGTATAAGAGAGAAGAAGATGAAAGAGAGTGTAAGAAATATAGGAAAATAAGCCTCTGTAGTATACCGGGTAAAGTGTATGGTCGAGTTATTATTGAAAGAATCGTGGGTAAGATAGAGAGTAAGATTACAAAAAAAATAGGGAGGTTTTAGGAAGGGTAGTGTTTACATCGAAGCACATAAGTAAACAACACTTAGATGAAGGTAAGGAACTTTTCATTGCATTTATGGATTTAGAAAAGTCTTGTAATAGGATGGATATCATCATAGGTTATCAGGGGACAAGTCAAGCCAGACACAAGGTAGTCGTTAATAAAGTCGTAACCACGATTACCTAAAAAAAAATATAAGCCCCCAAAATAAAAAAAAAAGGTATTCTGAAAAAAATATACTTAAAAATGGGTAAAAAAGAGTGCTGTATATTCGAAAACTTATTAAAAAGAAAATCTGAGATGTTTAAATTCTTTAATACACTTTTGTTTAAATATCTGCAAAAGAGATATTTCAGAAATAAGACAAATGTGCAACACCTGGGGTATCTTTCTTGAGAGACGTGCAGGTGTTGCATCTTTCTTGCACGTTCACCTTATTCATTAACTTGTCAGTATTATACCATCGCTCTAATTATATACTTGAAAATAATTAAACACAAAAAACAATTGGGAAATGTCCTAAAGTCAGGAAGATGGTCGAAACCTTATCCATGCGACAAAATAAAAATAAAAATAGTCTAATATTGCCCTACTGACACCTACTGACACCTAACACTGAAACGAGCGAGTTACTTGATACGTAAATCACTAACGATGACACCTAACAACAACAACGTGCGCAATAAAACAATAGGGAACAGGAAACGAACAATTTCCGGAACTGTCCGTGCGTGGTCCAAACAAGAAGAAAATGTATAAAGAAAACAAGACTACGATAACAAGAGCAATAAAGCTGGTGAAGACAGGACACAGATAATGAACCACTAAACGATATGTATTTTGGCATCCCTGTGCTCTATAACCCAAAACAATTGAGATGAATTCAACGAAGATATTCGGGAAGAATTTAAACTAAAACAAAAGTGAAATAAACTCTTGAATCAGAGAGAGAGAGAGAGAGAGAGAGAGAGAGAGAGAGAGAGAGAGAGAGAGAGAGAGAGAGAGAGAGAGAGAGAGAGAGAGAGAGAGAGAGAGAGAGAGAGAGAGCACACACGTAATCAGCAATCATTAAACAAGTTTCAGCTCCGCCTCGCTGGGTATGAAACCTTTGACTGCAAACGTTTTCCGGTTGAATAAATTAATATACACTGCCAGAGAATTCTTGATAAATTGGTGGAATTTTTCGTGCATGCTCGGCGCCCATGCTACGAAAGCCTCCTTATACAAATATCATCTTTATGTTGACGGTGTTACATTCAAAGTCCGTCGACCCCACTAGGGTCATTAATTAAGGCTGGGTATCACCTGTGCACCACCAGGCAAGATACTTTATTGTCTAATATGAGTATTTACCTCTGAGTATATACACTAAGAGATATACGCCTCTCTTTGTATATACTCTTAGGCACGACCCTTGATATGAAATTATTATTTTTCTTATGGACACCGAGAAGCCAGTAATCAAAAATGAAAATGGTTCGGGAGTCTCTTGAAAGAACAATTTCTACAGTTTGTATATTATCATAGTAATTACTTAAGACGCGCGTCGTCAAGGAACAGCTAATAAAAAGAGTTTTAATGTTGTAGACTCAAAGAACTGAACATTTTGTCAGTTTCACGCACATGCTGCATAGACCAGACGCATTCATGCTAGACCACTGTAAAACATGTCTTGTGTTGTAAACACCATATGTTAGACCTCAGAAGAACATCTCTTGTGTTCTATACACGTCTCACGTCTGTTATATAATTACTGATTCTCTCAAGAGTTAAAAATGCCAGTCAGTATTAGTTAAGTCTGCTTTTCGAGTAACTAGATATATAAGTGAGTAACACGAAGGTCACAGCAAGCAAACAAATCAAAGTAAAAAGTTCATCTTTACTAAGAACAACTCAAAGGAAACACTAAAAACGCATATTCACTCGGTCTGATGACAAGAACCTCACAACACAATGCCACCGGACTTCTTCCATTACATAACGTCACACCAGACAACTAAATTGGGAGCCGCACTCTTCCCCCGGTAACCTTCCCGTCGGCGCAGTACTCGGCTACCCCAAGATTGTAACCACGATCGACAATCCTACCCGTATAGGATGATTTTGAAAGCCTTATGCGTTACGGTCCAAGTAGCGGGGAAAGCCAGAAGTATCCTACATTAGTCATACATTAAGGCGAATGAGGCGTTTGTGGCGAACGTTTGATAATTTTCACCCCGTAACGACATTTGCTTTCTTGCCGCTCCTCTTCCCAGAATATTCTTTATCAGTACTACAGTGAAAAATGTACAAGCTGAAGGTCCCCAGCAGGAGACAATTTCACCCTCGCTTGATCATATACATTATTCCCATTTCTCACTGCACATTACTGACCCTCTGCATTTTGCGTCGGTTGGTAAGGTAGAGAGGTGAGGTGAAGTGGGGTGAGGAAAGGTGGGGTGAGGCAGGGAGAGAAATAAGATGGGGTGAGGTAAACTGAGAGAAAAGTAAGATGAGGTAAGCCGAGGTGAAAGGTCTGAGTGAGGTAAGGTGAGGGAAGAGGAAGTAATAAAAGCTTCTATCAGATGTAAACCAGGGGTTGCTATTATTAGGATCTACTAAAGGACCACTGGCTACACCACCTTTAAATGTATATATACTCGTAGTGCTGGCACCATTGAACAGGTAATCTTATGACAAACACCACTGGTGGCCAGACTCTGTCAGGAAGAACTGTGGCTCTGTATCAGGTCTTGGGACCTACGTTTAGGAATCTGTCTGTATACTGTAAGCTAATATTTTGTTTCGTCAGCTAATTGTATTCCCCAATCTCAACTATCTTGTATTGTTCTCGATTATCTTAGTATCAGATCCCTTTCTCATTAACCAAGTGTATTGTCGTAATAAGTATTAATAAACTGTAATTGAGTGGAATAATGTATTCACTCTCCCCATCTTTAATCTGTTGTTCTATATGAGATCGCTTTGTGGTTACCTAGGTAAGAAGTGTCGTTTCTTCTCACCCAACTGCCAACAAATCCACACTCAAATATCTAAATATTGTACTTTCACTTCCTCCAATCTAATAGTCAGTCTTTCATTGCCTAAATATTCTCTTACCTCTCATCACCTAACTATTTCCTATGCCCAAAATACAGCATGCATTACCCCTCTGAACAGCAGCGCTGAGTCGCTGGAACAGAAAACTAGCTGCCCTGGGATCCCTAGTTACCCTGTTGAGTCTTTTGCCCAGCTCCTTGAGGAACTTAGATGCAATCTTTTCCCATGAGCCAAAGGTCTCCGAGCCTATGGGAACATATATATAAAATGATGTGCAAGTTCTCCGTATTTTCTCGACTTTTGGGACTCCCTGAAGGTGGCAGCTGCCCCTCCTTCCTTCCTGGTGTATTGGAGATAGGTATCAGCCAAGGTAGATGCACATGTGTAGTCCCACACCACCTGCTTGCCGTCTGTCCATGCTTGAAGGGTGATATCATCTGGACGCTTTTGGCTACCATCAGATCTGCATAGTTGGGGTGACTCCCTTACTGCTGGGCATCCGGCTGTTGTGAGGCTCCTCTTGATAATGTTATTAACCTCTTCACAATATATATATATATATATATATATATATATATATATATATATATATATATATATATATATATATATATATATATATATACATATATATTCCTCCACTCACCTTTGCAGCATCTCTTAAGAATTTCCCAAAAGAACTATCATTGGCAAAGATAACTGTCGTCAGCTCCTGTCCCCATCGTCCCGGCATCCACTTCCTTCACAACACCATCTATAAATGTATTGAACAACCACTGTGACATCACACATCCCTTTCTAAGGACTTATTTTTAACGTATACTAATTCCCTTCTTTCCAACTGGACCTCACTTTTCTGTGCAAAGTTTCTTGACTGCTTCTAGTAACCTATTACATATTCCGTACACCTGCAACATCTGCAACATTGACCTATCTGTCCACTCTGTCAGATGCTTTTCCTGAATCCATAAATGTGACAGTTTCTATTCCTCATCTAAGTATTGTTCACTTATAGGCTTCAGTGTAGGCACTTGGTCTACCCTTCCTAAACACTCCTTATTCCTTAATTCTTTCAATAATAATTATACCGCATATTTTACCTGATATACTCAACAGGCTTCAGCTCCTAAAATTCTTATGCACTCTTTTGTCCACGTTTTCTTACAGTATATAAAGAACCTGTGCTTGCTTGCTCCTTAGGTACCTTTCCTTTGTGAATCTATTAAACAAATACACCAACCACCCCAAAACTATATTCTCACTTGTTTTAGCATCTCACTCTTAATCTTGTCTGACCCAGCTGCTTCACCCTCTTCTTTCCCCGTGGTTTGTGATTCCTGTGTGGGTGGGTAAGATGTTTTTTTCTGTTCTTGTGTGTGTAAGAAGAGTACTGGCGTGGTTAGAACATTACAATCTTGATAAGAACATTACTGGCGTGGTAAGAAGAGTGCTGGATTGATAAGAACATTATGAGCGTATTAAGACAGTACGGGCGTGGGAAACTGAGGTGGAGGCGTGTACCACCCCCGCAAGCCCTGCAGGAGGCCGTGACGGAGGCAGGTCTAAGAGCCGTCCTCTCACTTAAACCAAAACAAGATGAGGTGAATACTCGCTAAACTGCACCTTATTTGCAAAGTGGAAATACTACCCGGGCTTTAATTGATGCGGCCGTGCAGGGAGCAGCGCCTCTGGTGGTGACCTTCTAGTCAACCCATAATTAATCATCATTACCCACAATTCTAATTACCGTTCAGTTGTTTCGTTAAGTGCGGGTCGGCGGGCGGCGTTGTAGCAGGGCCGTGTAGCGACACTGCTGATTGCTCTAGCAGTCATGATTTAGTAACTCGCCTGAATATCTTAAGGGGGGTTTAATTCTCGGTTTGAGAACACTTCACGGCTGTTTCCAAGAGCCTGACTACTTCACGCCTGCCTGGCTTGCGTGCGGCGCCGCCGTGAAGCGCAAGGCGTGTTTGGGCTTCCCGACTGAAGGGTTAATTTTGTAAAAGTTCCTCTCGCTTTTCTCCCTGCCTGCTGCGTGTGCATGTACGGCAGATACACATGCAGAACTATGTTTCCCTCGTCGGTAGAGCGAAACGTGAACCCTATATATAGTGCTCTATATTGCCCGTGATGAGCCATGCTTGGCTATACGAGTGATATCTTTGATGGTATTGAAGGGATTTTGATCCAAGGAACTGAAACCACCAGATCCTCCCTCTTTTGATCAAGTCTTATTACCTTCCATTTCCCTGTTTTTTATAACTCGCAAGGGTCTAGCACTTTATAATTAATATGAAAAAAATAATAATAATAAACTCGAAGTGGTAACATAGTGATTAGTAATGGAAGGTACTCAGGTTTATAGGTAGGAAGAAGGGTAGCTCCTATTCCTGGTATCAAGAACCCTTTCACCAGCATGAAGGCGCATCCCTTGACAGGACCTAGCGGATAATAATCCGAAGGTAGAATGGTCGGCGGAACTTCGAACAGCTCCTGAAGAGTTTTGAAAAGCTCTGAGGAACTCTAAAGACCTCTGAAGAGCTCTAAAGACCTCTGAGGAGCTCTAAAGACCTCTGAGGAGCTCTAAAGACCTCTGAGGAGCTCTAAAGACTTCTGAGAAGCTCTGAGGAACTTCTGTACAAAAGGTCAAGTTGACCTCATGTTTCGTGAAGTAGCATAGCAACACAACTCTGCGCTACGTAGTACCCAGAGGGCATCTTTTGTACCCAGGGGGTAGTTTTCATGCGCAGGGAGTAGGTTTCGTGCACATGGGTACTTTTCGTGCTTTGGGGTAATTTTAGTGACAAGTAGGTACTTCAATCCATTTTTTTTTCATATTTTATTATATTTTGATCCTCCCTCCTCTTCTGCTGTTTCTGCTCTCCTATGGCAGAGGTGGAGAAGAACGAGGAGGAGGACAAAGAGGAGAGGGCAGGAGGGTTCTGTCACCTCTGCTATTTATTATTGTCAATTTTATATTTAATACTGTCAAGGAATTTTTGTCCACTTTTTTCCTGGCAATTAAGACTCTATGTATTATCCTAATCTCACAGCAAGAGTAAACAACTTTTCACTGTGTGTGTGTGTAAGTTTTATTTAAACTATCTCGTTACTGCAGCTATGGAGGGATCAGTGCCAGTAGTGAAGACAACAGTGCCAGTAGTGAAGACAACAGTGCCAGTAGAGAAGACAACAGTACCGGTAGTGAAGACAACAGCACCAGTAGTGAATACAACAGCACCAGTAGTGAAGACAACAGCACCAGTAGTGAAGACAACAGTACCAGTAGTGAAGACAACAGTACCAGTAGTGATGACAACAGTACCAGCAGTGAAGACAACAGTACCAGTAGTGAAGACAACAGTACCAGTAGTGAAGACAACAGTGCCAGTAGTGAAGACAACAGTACCAGTAGTGATGACAACAGTACCAGTAGTGAAGACAACAGCACCATTAGTGATGACAAGAGTACCAGTAGTGAAGACAACAGTACCAGTAGGGATGACAACAGTACCAGTAGTGAAGACAACAGTACCAGTAGTGAAGACAACAGTACCAGTAGTGAAGCCAACAGCACCAGTAGTGAAGACAACAGCACCAGTAGTGAAGACAACAGTACCAGTAGTGAAGACAACAGTACCAGTAGTGAAGACAACAGTACCAGTAGTGATGACAACAGTACCAGCAGTGAAGACAACAGTACCAGTAGTGAAGACAACAGTACCAGTAGTGAAGACAACAGCACCAGAAGTGATGACAACAGTACCAGTAGTGATGACAACAGTACCAGTAGTGAAGACAACAGTACCAGTAGTGATGACAACAGTACCAGTAGTGAAGACAACAGCACCAGTAGTGAAGACAACAGTACCAGTAGTGAAGACAACAGTACCAGTAGTGAAGACAACAGTACCAGTAGTGATGACAACAGTACCAGCAGTGAAGACAACAGTACCAGTAGTGAAGACAACAGTACCAGTAGTGAAGACAACAGTAGTAGTAGTGAAGACAACAGAACCAGTAGTAAGGACAACAGCACCAGTAGTGAAGACAACAGCACCAGTAGTGAAGACAACAGTACCAGTAGTGAAGACAACAGTACCAGTAGTGAAGACAACAGCACCAGTAGTGAAGACAACAGTACCAGTAGTGAAGACAACAGTACCAGTAGTGAAGACAACAGTACTAGTAGTGAAGACAACAGCACCAGTAGTGAAGACAACAGTACCAGTAGTGAAGACAACAGTACCAGTAGTGAAGACAACATTACTAGTAGTGAAGCCAACAGTACCAGTAGTGAAGACAACAGCACCAGTAGTGAAGACAACAGCACCAGTGTGAAGACAACGCCAGTAGTGAAGACAACAGCACCAGTAGTGAAACAACAGCACCAGTAGTGAAGACAACAGCACCAGTAGTGAAGACAACAGCACCAGTAGTGAAGACAACAGACCAGTAGTGAAGACAACAGCACCAGTAGTGAAGACAACAGCACCAGTAGTGAAGACAACAGCACCAGTAGTGAAGACAACAGCACCAGTAGTGAAGACAACAGACCAGTAGTGAAGACAACAGCACCAGTAGTGAAGACAACAGACCAGTAGTGAAGACAACAGCACCAGTAGTGAAGACAACAGCACCAGTAGTGAAGACAACAGCACCAGTAGTGAAGACAACAGCACCAGTAGTGAAGACAACAGACCAGTAGTGAAGACAACAGCACCAGTAGTGAAGACAACAGCACCAGTAGTGAAGACAACAGCACCAGTAGTGAAGACAACAGCACCAGTAGTGAAGACAACAGCACCAGTAGTGAACAACAGCACCAGTAGTGAAGACAACAGCACCAGTAGTGAAGACAACAGCACCAGTAGTGAAGACAACAGCACCAGTAGTGAAGACAACAGCACCAGTAGTGAAGCAACAGCACCAGTAGTGAAGACAACAGCACCAGGTGAAGACAACAGCACCAGTAGTGAAGACAACAGCACCAGTAGTGAAGACAACAGCACCAGTAGTGAAGACAACAGCACCAGTAGTGAAGACAACAGCACCAGTAGTGAAGACAACAGCACCAGTAGTGAAGACAACAGCACCAGTAGTGAAGACAACAGAACCAGTAGTGAAGACAACAGCACCAGGTAAAAGTAGAAGACAACAGCACCAGTAGTGAAGACAACAGCACCAGTAGTGAAGACAACAGCACCAGTAGTGAAGACAACAGCACCAGTAGTGAAGACAACAGACCAGTAGTGAAGACAACAGCACCAGTAGTGAAGACAACAGCACCAGTAGTGAGACAACAGCACCAGTAGTGAAGACAACAGCACCAGTAGTGAAGACAACAGCACCAGTAGTGAAGAAACAGCACAGTAGTGAAGACAACAGCACCAGTAGTGAAGACAACAGCACCAGTAGTGAAGACAACAGCACCAGTAGTGAAGACAACAGCACCAGTAGTGAAGACAACAGCACCAGTAGTGAAGACAACAGACCAGTAGTGAAGACAACAGCACCAGTAGTGAAGACAACAGCACCAGTAGTGAAGACAACAGTACCAGTAGTGAAGACAACAGCACCAGTAGTGAAGACAACAGCACCAGTAGTGAAGACAACAGTACTAGTAGTGAAGACAACAGCACCAGTAGTGAAGACAACAGCACCAGTAGTGAAGACAACAGCACCAGTAGTGAAGACAACAGCACCAGTAGTGAAGACAACAGCACCAGTAGTGAAGACAACAGCACCAGTAGTGAAGACAACAGACCAGTAGTGAAGACAACAGCACCAGTAGTGAAGACAACAGCACCAGTAGTGAAGACAACAGCACCAGTAGTGAAGACAACAGCACCAGTAGTGAAGACAACAGCACCAGTAGTGAAGACAACAGCACCAGTAGTGAAGACAACAGACAGGTGAAGACAACAGCACCAGTAGTGAAGACAACAGCACCAGTAGTGAAGACAACAGCACCAGTAGTGAAGACAACAGACCAGTAGTGAAGACAACAGCACCAGTAGTGAAGACAACAGCACCAGTAGTGAAGACAACAGCACCAGTAGTGAAGACAACAGCACCAGTAGTGAAGACAACAGCACCAGTAGTGAAGACAACAGCACCAGTAGTGAAGACAACAGCACCAGTAGTGAAGACAACAGCACCAGAGTGAAGACAACAGCACCAGTAGTGAAGACAACAGCACCAGTAGTGAAGACAACAGCACCAGTAGTGAAGACAACAGACCAGTAGTGAAGACAACAGCACCAGTAGTGAAGACAACAGCACCAGTAGTGAAGACAACAGCACCTAGTGAAGACAACAGTAAGTAGTGAACAGCACCAGTAGTGAAGACAACAGACAGAGTGAGACAAGCCAGTAGGAAGACAACAGCACCAGAGTGAAGACAACAGCACCAGTAGTGAACAACGCACCAGTAGTGAAGACAACAGCACCAGTAGTGAAGACAACAGACCAGTATGAAGACAACAGCACCAGTAGTGAAGACAACAGCACCAGTAGTGAAGACAACAGCACCAGTAGTGAAGACAACAGCACCAGTAGTGAAGACAACAGCACCAGTAGTGAAGACAACAGCACCAGAGTGAAGACAACAGCACCAGTAGTGAAGACAACAGACCAGTAGTGAAGACAACAGCACCAGTAGTGAAGACAACAGCACAGTAGTGAAGACAACAGCACCAGTAGTGAAGACACCAGTAAACACCAGTAGTGAAGACAACAGCACCAGTAGTGAAGACAACAGCACCAGTAGTGAAGACAACAGCACCAGTAGTGAAGACAACAGCACCAGTAGTGAAGACAACAGCACCAGTAGTGAAGACAACAGCACCAGTAGTGAAGACAAAGCACCAGTAGTGAAGACACAGACCTATGAAAACAGAGAGAAACAACAACCAAGTGAAGACAACACCGATGAAACAACAGTGAAGACAACAGCACCAGTAGTGAAGACAACAGCACCAGTAGTGAAGACAACAGCACCAGTAGTGAAGACAACAGCACCAGTAGTGAAGACAACAGCACCAGTAGTGAAGACAACAGCACCAGTAGTGAAGACCAACAGTATCGTGGGAAAACAACAGCCCAGTAGTGAAGACAACAGCACCAGTAGTGAAGACAACAGCACCGTAGTGAAGACAACAGCACCAGTAGTGAAGAAACGCACGTATGAGACAACAGCACAGTAGTGAAGACAACAGCACCAGTAGTGAAGACAACAGCACCATAGTGAACAAACACCAGGAAGACGTTAAGACAACAGCAGTAGTGAAGACAACAGCACCAGTAGTGAAGACAACAGACCAGTAGGAAGAAACAGCACCGTAGTGAGAACAACAGCACCAGTAGTGAAGACAACAGCACCAGTAGTGAAGACAACACACCAGTAGTGAAGACAACAACAGTATGAGACAACAGCACGAGTGAAGACAACAGCACCAGTAGTGAAGAACAGCACCAGTAGTGAAGACAACAGACCAGTGAAGAAACAGCACCAGTAGGAGAACAACAGCACAGTACACAGCCTAGTAGTGAAGACAACAGCACCAGTAGTGAAGACAACAGCACCAGTAGTGAAGACAACAGCACCAGTAGTGAAGACAACAGCACCAGTAGTGAAGACAACAGCACCAGTAGTGAAGACAACAGCACCAGTAGTGAAGACAACAGCACCAGTAGTGAAGACAACAGCACCAGTAGTGAAGACAACAGCACCAGTAGTGAAGACAACAGCACCAGTAGTGAAGACAACAGCACCAGTAGTGAAGACAACAGCACCAGGAGTGAAGACAACAGCACCAGTAGTGAAGACAACAGCACCAGTAGTGAAGACAACAGCACCAGTAGTGAAGACAACAGTACTAGTAGTGAAGACAACAGCACCAGTAGTGAAGACAACAGTACTAGTAGTGAAGACAACAGCACCAGTAGTGAAGACAACAGCACCAGTAGTGAAGACAACAGCACCAGTAGTGAAGACAACAGCACCAGTAGTGAAGACAACAGCACCAGTAGTGAAGACAACAGCACCAGTAGTGAAGACAACAGCACCAGTAGTGAAGACAACAGCACCAGTAGTGAAGACAACAGCACCAGTAGTGAAGACAACAGCACCAGTAGTGAAGACAACAGCACCAGTAGTGAAGACAACAGCACCAGTAGTGAAGACAACAGCACCAGTAGTGAAGACAACAGCACCAGTAGTGAAGACAACAGCACCAGTAGTGAAGACAACAGCACCAGTAGTGAAGACAACAGCACCAGTAGTGAAGACAACAGCACCAGTAGTGAAGACAACAGCACCAGTAGTGAAGACAACAGCACCAGTAGTGAAGACAACAGCACCAGTAGTGAAGACAACAGCACCAGTAGTGAAGACAGCATTGCTGGTTAAATATCTGGTTATATCTTTGTAGACAACGTCGCTGTATTAGGTGTTGACACAGCGCCGGTGATGTTAAGGAAGACAGTCACTCATGTTAGAACTTCAACACACACACAGCGTGAACGTTAAGACGCTCGACCGGAGCACGATACGCCTACCACTGCCGCCCCTTCATGTTATTTCGTTCCTGTCGCGTAACCATATTTAAATACAAGCTAATTTAAACCAACCTGTCATGTGTTGTCATCTGTCAGTGCCTCTGGTAATTATCTTCTCCTTGGTTGGAAAGGAAATATTATAGAACCATTAAGAAGGAAATTAAAGGTATTTATATACTGAATGTAAGTAAGAGCAGTAAGAGCATGTAAGATTTACCTGTCACCTCACGTGTCCATGAGACAGAAAGAAATGATCAGCGGTACTGCCAAAGTGAAAAAAACCCAGCAGATTTCCGTTTTTCACTCAGAGTACTGTAGTAGTATCTCTGAGTCTGCCATAAACTGCCTGAACAGTTTAGAATAGTAAACATAATTTCTTTTGTGTGTGTGTGGTTTAAGATCTGGCAGAAATGAACAAACTGTACAGTGCGTTAAAACGTACGTTATATGTGAAGGAGATCAGTCATCTCATGCACAGTCAAGGGAATTCCCCTCATCACCTCAAGGTGACCCAGCTACAGTGGCAGGGTGTTAAGAGTGTAGTGCATGACACTGCGTGGCAGGGTGTTAGGAGTGTAGTGTATAACACTGTGTGGGCAAGTGGTAAGGAAGAGAGTGTAACACTGTGTGGGCAAGTGTTAAGGAAGAGACCAGTGTACAACAGTGTGTCATGACTGTGTGTGTGTTTACTCACCTAGTTGCGTTGACTGGGGTCGAGTCATGGCTCCCTGTCCAGCTTCTTCACTATCAGCGTCAGGTAGCACCGATTCCCTTCCTTCAGAAGACAGCAATATAATGGAGCTATTTCTAGATGTTTACTGACTCTAGTTAGTCTTGTAAAATTCTTACTTGCAAACGAACTATTCCAGTATGATTTGCACAGCCCAATTTGTCAATAAGGTTTTGTATTTTTGGGGGTAATATATTAGTGCAGCCCACATTTATGTAAATCTATATATAATTTTTAGCATAAGTCTTTTTTTCGAAATGATGAACGTCCAAAAGGTCCAGCTTCTGTTACTCTACACAACCCATCTATGTAAACCACACAAAAATATATATTATTAACTATAAACATTTATTATTTGTGTAAAGAACTTTATAATGTGTTTTGCAAATAGCATTTATTATTATTAATGTTGTTGTTGTTGGTGTTGTTGTTGATATTGTTGTTATTATTATCATTATTATTACATTGCTAAGTTTGTGAGGCCTATATACATATGTCACGTTACATAAATTTACTTACGTAACCTACGTCATGTTACTGGACATAAGGCAGGTTACATAGCCTAAGTCAGGTGTATGAGCATCTAACCTCAGTTCAGATTCTCCTACATCTGACTTTTCCACATTATCGTTACCCCAGTTCAATCCCTCCCCCCACCCTTCATAGTAACTTTAGCACCGCTGGATCGACACCTTTGAAGCTACCGTAGCTTCTGAACCCTTAGTCGCTTACTTGTCGCTATCCCCATTGTTTACGTTTCTCAGCCAGAGTTGTCGCATCTCGTTACCTGATGTGTAAAAGAATACCACATGTGTGAGGGTATATGAAGTGGATGCTGGGTAAACAAACTAAATTCTTGATCAGTAATGGAGATCAGTGTAGCCTGGCTATGAGGTACATCTAACCGATTGACAGGATCTTCCTTCGCATCCACTTCGTCCTGTTTATCATCACTCACTTCCTAATGCTATGCGCTGTCTTTTCGTCTTTTTTCCCCTTTCTGTGTCTTGTATTTTACTCGTTCATCGGATTTATTTTGGGTCTTTCCACTTCTTTCCTTTCATTCCATCTCCATGTTTTCCCTGTACCTCTCTTTATCCTACGTTCTTCATCCCCTTCTCCTCACTTTCCCCACCCACCTACCCTTCCCTCTCCCTTCCCTTACTCCTCCTCCCTCCCATTTACACCCATCACAAACAGGTATAGGTTTCAGATTCACTACAAAGGCCATTTGAATAACAAATCTGCGTCGGTAATGAGAATGGCCTAGGCCTACACGTAGTAAGTGAGGCCTACACGTGGTGGATGAGGCCTACACAAGGTCTCAGACGCAAGACAGCAGTGGATCAAGAGACGGAAGTTTCCCCGTCTTCTTATAACATTTTTGTTATTAGAAGACCGGGGAACTTACGAGCCTCTTAAGGTTTGGACCTGATATCCGACGCTCCTGCTGTGAGGGGCGTCGCTCCCCACACACATCCCACCTCGCCTTGACAGATATTATATATTTCACTGTTACGTGATGAAACGTAACAGTGAAATATATAACCTTTCTTCTCACAAACTATTTCTCATACAGCAAAATTTAACATCTCACTACAGACGTGTGCTATTTTTTTAAATTACCTTCCATTGCTATTAACTTCATCTCTCTCTTGCCTCTTTGCTTCCTTCCTTCCTTCCTTCATTTCTTTCTTTCATTTCCTTAGGAGTGTGTGGTTGCAGCAGCAGTAATAGTGGCAGCAGCGATGGCACCAATACCAACAGATCATAATATTAAGGAAGATCACAACATTCAGGCAAGAGTTACTCAGGTCCTTTGCTTTGTTTTCATTCTTCTCTCCGGATTTCTGTATTTCACAGACAACCTTGCTAGTGCGTGAAGAGTTACATGTTCTCTATCTCGCTCTCACAGTACTTTACCCACAAGAAAAAGTCTTAACCGTGAGGGGAAGGGGTCAAGTCTTTGAAGTTTTAATTCACTTTGGTCAATATCGATGAGAAGTCCAGAATAAAGTCTGCCGAAGCGTCTGGCCAGTTGTTTGATATAACCTAAATGGTAACAGATGATTAAATATAAATTGAACCTGCATTTTCGATTATCGTGGAAAATAACTCCAACAAGTCCTTAGAATCACTCAAGAGATAGTTACAGATTTTGGATTTAAAATGTCAGTAGTCAAAGTCAAGGTTAAAATATATCTGACATCGTAAAACCCGAGAGAAGAGACGTAAATATCCCTTCAAAAAGATCCTAACTTATCCTCTGATTCGTAAGTTATCTAACTCATTTCCACAAAGCAGGATTCATGACCACATTATTCTCCTCCAATATCGAGAAATTATCAATTGCTATTCCTGCAAAATACAAAATTTGGCGAAAAAAGGGTATCCTTGCTGTTGAAAATATATGATTTTACCTAGAAATTTAAAACCAGTTTAGAAAAATGTATTTATCTGAGTTTATTAAACTCCAGATTACAGTCCGTCCTATATTCATTACGTACTTTATGTCTGATTCTCGTGGTGAGTTTGAAGAGCCAGGACAGTACTTTAAGAAGATAGAATGGTACACAACTTGATGAATGCTTTGATATTTAAGATAAATGTACAATTCCGAGGAATCTTCATTGTCTAAACTTCAGTTGAACACAGGAGATTATAACACTGGAGACATTAGAAGTGGAAAGGTTATAATCACCCACATGCGACTGAAGAAGCCTGCTGTGCAAAAGAAACGTTTCAACAGTAAATATTTCTAAATGTTGCACATGTGTCTTAGTCGTCAACTTGTACTTATTATTATCTCCGATGGGTTAGCATCCAAAATACCCCTTCTTCCAACTCAAAAAAAAAAAACTGAATTATTTACATTGAGGTCTCCTGGGTGTTACTTACATCATTCGAATAACAGCCAGGTAGTATTTACTGCTTGGTCAACAGGGGCAGTAGGTGTAAGGAGACTTGCCTCGTCGTGTAGCCCCAACCATGATTAAACCCGGGTTCTTAGATTGTGAGCCCAACGCTTTACCACTGAGTTTGAAATGATACTAAAAATCACACAAAAAGCTGCACAAAGAAGCAAGACAAGCGGACCCCAAACACTGCATACATTTACTTCCATTGTTCCAGACACATCATTACATTTTAGACAGAAAGCTACTTTTGCCCAGCGAGAATTAGTTATTATTACTAATACTTTCAAGTCCATCTGAAGCCAATTAAGTAGGTTACATGAAAAGCAACTAGCGGTAGATATGGCAGTGACATCTTGTACCCAGTGAATTTTAACTTTCACCTTTATGTCAAAGGTGTCGCAGAGCTGCGGCAGATTGACATTATATCTTTATAATGCTGGAGGACACATAGACACATAGACATATAGCATGTTGACAAAGATGGTAAAGCTCACTGGATGTATTTAGGTCCCTTCTCGATCCGAGAAAGGTATCCCCGTATTCCAGAAGCCTAATCCACTCTACTTCAATTTCATACAAAATTCAGAATTCTGAATAAAGTTTCGTATGCAGTTAAATGTCATCGCTGAAGATTTGAGACTAATCAAAAGTCATTCACCAGTGATCGTATGGAGACTAATATCCCATTTTCTTCAACAGAAATTTGGTATTTTTTGTTTGCAATCGTGTCATTACGATTTCTTGAGTCATGTTGTAATTGGAAATTACAGTCCAAAAACAGTTCGAACTTTCCACTAAAATGCATCAGCTTATAAAGTTTAAAGCCAATTTAAAGAGCACTTAAGTTTGAATTTGTTCAGAAGATGATTTCTAAGAACGTCGTCTATGTTTTAAACCCGACGGTTCCGAATATGTTGAAAACCTTCTTTCATTTTCTCCGCTTATTCTCTTTCCTCTGTCTTTGTCATACTTCCAATGATTATTTAATAAGAAGCCACAATTAAAGTAAAGTAGTGACATCTTTCTCACGAAGACTCCAGCTTAAGCCACTCTCCGTTAACTCATTAAGCAGAAACCAATAAGATGATGAGGAAATTTAGACACATGTGCAACATCTGGGTATCTTTATTGTAGACGTTTCGCCCTCCAGTGGCTTTATCAATACAAGTTTCACAGTACTGTGGAATGCCAAGATTTTACCCGAGTAAGACTTTTTCACGTGAAGGATAAACAATTGCTTCATTATTTATCTTAGTAAACAATTAGCTGAATAATCACCAGCCAGAAAACCTAGGATGTATGGAACAACTAAATAAATCAGTGAGTGATCAGCAATGTAAATAGAGCAGTAATGGTAAGGAAGGAGCTCGCAGACTGGGGCTCACCCCAACACACCCAAAGTTCATAACAATTAAGAGTGCTGTGAACACGTCCCAAGTAGGTAGAGGGTTATGTTTTGGCCTCGTCTGGGACTGCTGTGGACGCTACCGAGTACTCGTTACCCAGGGCTCATTACCTGCTTCTTTTACACATGAACATATTTACATTTTACATATTTACATGTAATAGTATGCTGTGCTTCTAAGACCCACCCTGCGCTGGCCTTATGTTGTGTCTCCATGTTCGACCTTCTTCAAGAAAAACGTTCTCTTTCCAAAGCGTCACAGTCTGTGAATATCTCCATGCTCTAAACCGAGACCAAAATTAGGTGTTAGATATTCTAGGTTAGGTATATCTACTCCACCATTTTCAGTGACATGACTATATTTTAAGGAATATTTTCCAGGAGCTGTTAAGTGCTGATGAAGAGATGTAAGTAATGATTTCTGGCATTGGGAAGAGGGAGATAAAATATTACAGGAGTGAGAGAGATCCAGATATAAGTGTAGGAAAGATGCGTGAAGCTGTGGGTAGAATGAAAGGGGGTATTTAGCTGGTATTATGGGATCAAGATAGAAATGTTACAAACAGGTAGGGATATAGTTTTGGAGTGGTTGGTGCATTTGTTCAATAATTGTATGAAAGAGGGGAAGATACCTAGGGATTGGCAGAGAGCTTGCATAGTTCCTTCGTATAAAGGAAAAGGGGATAAAGCAGAATTTATGAATTATTGGGGAATAAGCCAGTTGAGTATACCAGGTAAAGTATACGACAGATATGTTATTCAAAGAATTAAGGGGAAAACGGGCAGCAGGATCACAGATGAACAAGGAGGTTTTAGGAAGGGTAGGTGATGTGTAGACCAAGTATTTACATTGCAGCATATAAGTGAACAATATTTAGATAAACGTAAGGTAGTTTTAGTTGCATTTACGTATTTAGAAAAGACATGAATAGGGTGGATAGGGAAGCAAAGTGGTAGATGTTGCAAGTGTATGGAAAAGGTGGTAGGTTACTAAACACAGTTAAAAGTGTTAATGAGGATGGTTAGACTCAGGTTAGGGTGTGTAGAAGAGGGGGAAATTATTTTCTAGTAAAAGTAGGCCTTAGACAGTGATGTGTGATGTCGCCATGGTTATTTAGCATATTTACAGATGTGATTCTAAACGAAGTGAATGCTCGGGTGATGGGAAGAGGTGCGGGATTTAAAGATGAAGAAACTAATACAAAGTACGAGTTATCACAGATGCTTTTCACCCGATGACACTTTGCTTTTGGGAGATTCTGAAGAAAAGTCCCAAATTTGGGTGGGTATGTAAAAGAAGGAAACTAAAAGTGAACAGAGGAAAGAACAAGGTAATGGAGGAAAATAAGATGACTTGGAGGTTGTATAAATCTGTAGTGTAGGGAAGGTGATGTAGAGGTCGTCCTAAGAAAAGTTGAAGGGAGGGGGGATATAGGGGGATTTGTATGCGAGGGGCTTGGACATCCAACAGGCGTGTGTGAGCGTCTTAGATAGGACTGAGTGAAGAAAAGTGGTTTTTATGACTTGATGCTCTGTTGGAGTGAGAAAAGATAATATTTATAAAAGGATTCAGGGAAACCGGTTAACTGGACTTGAGTCCTAGAGATGGGAAGTAGAGTGCCTGCACTCATGTGCCTGCACTCATGTAAGCGTGCCTCTAGCAAGACGGTGGTGAAGTAAGCGACGATGAGAATGTTTCTTCTTTTTCGGGCTGCCCTACCTCGGTGGGAGACAGCCGGCGTGTTAAAAAAAATGACTATGTAAATTAATTTACATTTATTTATATTTAATCAATAATAACGAAATTACACAAACTAGTGGAATAAATCTGTCACATGTAAGACATCCTCGCCTCATATATAGTTGGGAACTACACGGTCGTTATGGTTTGGATTTCCAAGTTACAATCACTCTCCTCTTGTGGCTGCGAGGGGTCGATTATAATGCTCTTGGCCCAACCTCGTTGAACAAACTCCTAGAATTTTGGGCGTTATATTCCCTATGTATGATGCAATTGTACTGGCACTGGTCCTTGGAAGACCTCGCTTGTTATTCTGTCACACCCTGAGTCGTGAGCCATTACTATTAGCCGCTATTATTTATTCGTTAGGCATTCATTGATCCACTCGAGTACTCTTCTTAGTATCCCAGCTTGTTCTTTTTAAGGCCTTCGACGCAGTATTACACAGGCGACTGATACACCAATTAGAAAAGCATCCCAGAACATAGTACAATAGATTAAGAAGTTCTGCGTGAATATAAAACAGTTTTAGTGAAGTATTTATTGGACAAACGTAACGAACGACCTTCTGTATGTAAACAATCTACAACTAAAGAGAGAATGATATCCTTCAATCTTGGCAGTCAATGCAGTACTAATGAGGACAGTACAAACTGAGGAAGACTGCAAAAAAATGAAAAAAAACTACAAGATGACGTAAACAGACTGCGGAAATGCAAAAAAGTTGTTGCTGGAATTTAACCCCAGGACATGTAAAGTAATGAACACGACAGGTGGAGAAAGATGACCACACTGGATGATATCACATGCAAGATACAATACTCGTAGAATTAAATAGCAAGAAATGCTTAACAGTAACCATCACACGCTAAGTACCTCTGAGACACACTCTGTCTCCATATCATTGACAGCGAGCGCCTTAAAAAAAAGGTTTAAAAACTTGAGCAAGGAATTATTCAAAGAGATATTCACCATGTGTGTATTACTAGTTTGGCGACCACACATAAAAAAATCATTAAGAAAAGAGAAGAGTTCAAAGATTTGCCAACACACTTTTGGATGAACAATGTTAGACATGATTACGACATACAAAATACTCCGGAGAACACCGAAGTTGAGAACAGAGACTGACTGTTTACTATAAGATTAGCTAGGAAATCTAGGATAAAGAGATGTGGAAAGCAAAAACAAGTCTGAACCTGAGAAAAGTCAGGAAAAGTTTTGGTGTTAGCAACAAAGAAGAACAAACCGGGGAAAGACTTAGTGGAGGCTGAATACACAGCTTCATAAACGGCAATGACAATGACAGATCACTGATAGAGCTCAAAAAACCGCAAGCCTAATAACGTAATCATACTGATTCACCAATCCTACTCAACCCATCCACCATATCAACACGAATAACCAGCCCACCCAAAAATTCCCAATACAAAATAGCAAAATTTTCCCCCTCCCTCCCAAAAAAAAAACATCCTAGCACTGCTGACACTACTCCATACCTTACCTCATCCATAATAACATCACTACTCCAACACACAAGACCACCAAACGCTATACATTCATCATACACATCAAACCAACACACCACTGGTGGTGTGTTGGCCCTCAACAGTACGGTACTAGCATAGTGTCCTGGGAGGCCAGGGTTCGCCCCTCGGCACGTGGGGATGACCGGTACGCAGTTATTTGTAGCTGGAGGACCATTCCAGTTTACTTAATTGGATATTACACCCGTGTTACTCAGAATCTGATATCCCACGAAATTACCATGAAATCTGATCCTAATGAACTTGAGTATATGGTCCACTCAGTAGCGACTTACTGTCAGTTATATTTTTTATGTGGTACCTCGTATTATATATACAACTCTTTTGCCAAGGTGGGCTAGCGGTTGTAAATAAACTATATACGTATATATATATATATATATATATATATATATATATTTTATATATATATATATATATATATATATATATATATATATATATATATATATATATATATATATATATTTATATATTAACACATATATAGAGCTACTTCTACAATGACTATTTTAGACTCGCTGGAACCTGTTCATTAAATGTAACAAAAGATGGCGGAGATGTCACCACCTGTCTGCCCACCCACTAAGTTAATAAGAATTACCACGATAGCAGAAGCAGCATTTACGGCTGAAAATCTCAAATTCTTGAGGCTTAATGAGGAGTTTATGGCTCACTGCAAGTGGCTGGTTGGGTGTCGCCTGAAGGCGGGGAGGGCGGAGAGAGGCCGTGAGGAGGTGCAAAAAGGGGTGGAGTGGTGGAGAGGGCGGGGGGCGGCTCTCCTGATGTTATGTATACTTGCCCTGCCTCGGGAGGGAATATGGTGGTAACCTGCTTTCTTCGGAGGGGGTCAACAGCCCTCTTAAGAGTGCCACCTGTCTTATAGGGCGATCACATGCCCTTTGAGCAAGGGCATGTGATCGCCATTCTTAAGTGAATCCTTCTCTGGTGAAGAACTGTATCAGATCGCTTTCTAAATTCCAAACAAATGCCGTCTACCCATCTTCGCCTCTCTTGCGTGATCACCGTTATACTGCATAGAATTCCAGCATCTACTCGGGCCAGGGATTTCCTTTCCAAATTTTTTCCAGTATTATGGAGAGCATAGATATCAATAATACTGGCTTGCAAGAAAGCATCTCTTGCTTGTTTTCCCTGATTATATGTTGGGACCACACTTGCAGTTTTCCAGCTATCCAGTGGTTGCCCCCGTGTCTACTGACTAATACAGTCGCGATAGATTTACTCACTGCTTCCAGTCCTTCTTCCAGTGCTCACAGAGTTGTGTTCTCGGGTCCGGTTGTTTCTGTTACATCCAGTTTTATGGATAATTTCCTTACTGCTCCTGTTACTAGTGGATGCTAATTCGTTTCGGTAATTTAGTTCCTTCACTTACGCATTTAGGTACCGTTTCTGCCTCCTCCTCGGTACATACCTTCCTGGATCTTTCGTTCAGGTGTTCGCATACCAGGTGTCATCAGTAAGTGATGATCTTTTCTCCAGCATTTTTCACTTGGTACTTCGTTGTTGTTGTTTTTATTTTGTGACTCTGGAGGAGTTTTTATTTTGATTTTTGTTTCCTCTCAATCTCTCTCTTCGTGTCCTGATGTACAGTATTGAGTCTTAGTACTTGTGCTCACCTCCTTCTTCGAGGTCTTCCGTGCTCACCTCCTTCTCTTCGAGGTCTTCCGTGCTCACCTCCTTCTTCTTCGAGGTCTTCCGTGCTCACCTCCTTCTTCTTCGAGGTGTTCCGTGCTCACCAATAACCATGTTATTTTCATTCTTGATGTAACCTTCCTGCAGTGAAGAAGAAAAAGAAGAAAGGAAGAAAGAAGATGCAACAGCTGCTGCTGCTGCTGCTACAACTGCTGCTGTTGTTATTGCTGCTGCTGCTGGTGATGGTGCTGTTGCTGTTTGTTTTGGTGGTGCTGCTGCTGGTGTTGGTGGTGCTGGTGCTGCTGCTGCTGGTTGTGGTGCTGTTGCTGTTTGTTTTGGTGGTGCTGCTGCTGGTGTTGGTGCTGCTGCTTGTATAGGTGCTGCTGCTGCTGGTGTTGGTGCTGCTGCTGGTGTTGGTGATGCTGCTGCTGGTGTTGATGCTGCTGCTGGTGTTGGCGATGCTGCTGCTGGTGTTGGTGTTGTTGCTGCTGTTGTTGTTAGTGGTGCTGTTGCTGCTGGTGTTGGTGCTGCTGTTGCTGCTGGTGTTTGTGCTGCTGCTGCTGTTGTTGGTTCTGCTGCTGCTGTTGTTGGTGGTGCTGTTATTGCTGGTGCTGTTGCTGTTGTTGTTGGTGGTGCTGTTGATGGTGCTGGTTGTGGCTTTCACGTGGACTTTCGAGGATTCTTACGTAGTCGAGGGGCCCTCCAAGACCATAACCCCGTAAATGCGGAGGTTTGACCGCAATTAGTTGGAGGCTTATGGGTGTAATCAGTGGATGTTTTAGGTATAAACGGTACAAGCGGCTGCCTAGGGCGCCAACTGGTGGCCAGGGTCAACATAGAACGCTGGGTTTTTGGGTTTTCTCAAACAGGCTCCAGTATTTGTACTTTAGGGTCAAATTGACCATTTGAGGATAATTAAACCTCTCTTGGGGTAAACTTCGGTGTTCCATTACTATTTGTACAAGATTTATTCGTAGTTTTTTTTTCTTTTGGCTTCAGGAGAACTTGTTCTTACTTGAAATTCAGAACAATAAATGAAGGCGGCACTTCATGTTTTAAGTCAGTGTGTGTGTGTGTTTGTGTTCGGTGTGTTTTATTGCGGTAGAGGTTAAGCGCCGAAAGGGAGGTGGGGAATAGGTGGGGAAGGGGGTTCTCTTTGACGGAATAGAGAGTTTGAATCTTAGAGAGGGTAGGGGAAGGGGGTGGGTTGTTGACGGGGGGGGGAGCATCTCTGCATGTCTCGCCTAGGACACCAACAATATCAAGACCTCTACTGCGTATAATTTAAGCAAAGATATTGATTAATCATTGTGCCATTGCATCCCCTGCATTGTTTGAAGAAGGAATAATAATGTTCAACTCTGACTCACGAAATCGTAATGACACGATTGCAAACAAACCATACCAAGGGTGGGGTTAGAACCCGCGGTCAGAGTCTCAAAACTCCAGACTGACGCGTTAGTAACTGGTCCAGTGTCTAGCTCATCGGTCTGGAGTTTTATGGCTCTGACCGCGGGTTCTAACCCCACCCGTGGAATGGAATGTTCAAATCGTTATTATTCGCGTGAGTCTGCCCACCGGCTGGACAGTAGAATTATTATTACATTTATTGGGAAACACTGTACCATTATGGTTATACAGTGTCTGAGGTAGGAAGGTAATGAGGTTTGATCCAAGGAAAGGGATTTAAGAGGCCTTCAGAAGCATCAAAACATCCCAGCTTCCTTGAAGGCTAGACTGAAGAAGCCTCACTTAGAGCCCAAAGCTAACAACCCGGGGGCCGATTTCTTGTATAATATTAACCTAAATTAAATATTACTGCATTATACAGCAACACTGATCTATAAGACAGCTTACGAGGGTAGAACATGAGTTAACTATGTTTACCTGGCCCATCCATCACAAGGATTGCTTTACCTGTCATATTAAATCATATAGGATAGGTTTCTTGCCATGTGCCATCTTACAGGATGGGTTACCTGTCATATGCCATCATAGTAGAAAGGGCTTCATACATGAGGTAATGAAAGCTGTCAGCCTGAGCTGAGAGACTTCAGGAAGAGATTGAGGCTATCGGATTTGTTTTGTCTGTCAGGAAACAGCACAGTGTCCCACTGACACGAGTCTTTAACAGATGCTGACCAATTAAGCGGTTAAAACATCCGCTGGCATAAAGGAATTGGGTTTTCATCCCATTCAAAAAGTAAAGGAATCAGTACATAGCATTGTATCATGAAATAATGATGCCCCTCACATGAATCCTGAAATGATGATGCTCTTACATGTATCCTAAGTTGATGATACCCTCTCAAGTATCCTAAGAGGCTGATACCCTCTCACGTATCCTGAGATGCTGATACCCTCTCACGTATCCTAAGATGCTGATACTCTCTCACGTATCCTGAGATGCTGATACCCTCTCACGTATCCTAAGATGCTGATACCCTCTCACGTATCCTAAGAGGCTGATACCCTCTCACGTATCCTGAGATGCTGATACCCTCTCACGTATCCTGAGATGTTGATACCCTCTCACGTATCCTGAGATGCTGATACCCTCTCACGTATCCTAAGAGGCTGATACCCTCTCACGTATCCTAAGAGGCTGATACCCTCTCACGTATCCTGAGATGCTGATACCCTCTCACGTATCCTAAGATGCTGATACCCTCTCAAGTATCCTAAGAGGCTGATACCCTCTCACGTATCCTGAGATGCTGATACCCTCTCACGTATCCTAAGATGCTGATACTCTCTCACGTATCCTGAGATGCTGATACCCTCTCACGTATCCTGAGATGCTGATACCCTCTCACGTATCCTGAGATGCTGATACCCTCACATGAACCCTAAGATTGGTGAAGAGTAGTTAGCAAACACTTGAAGGACACATTAGAACAGCCGTTATGATGGGCTCCTATTAAATAAAATATTAGAGCTATGCTCCCTTTCCTTGGATTAAGCTTGTTTTTCTTCAATTACCCATGAGTTGTATGACCCTTACGGTTTAACTCTTAGCTGTGACATTAATAAGAGCAAGTGTGGCCTAGTAATATCGTGAAGGTCAGCAGTTAGGTCGAAGCAGGTGAGTAGTTGAAGACGTCAGGTCACAGTAGGAGACCAGCAGGAGGCATCAAGGAGTAGGGGAAGGGGTGAGATCCCTCTTCTGTATGTCACTCAACACACAAGGAGTAGTGAAGCCTCGATCCTTTATCTGCGTGAGTCGTTTAGCGTAACGAGTGGTGGAGGCTTGATCCTCCGTCCCTGGGAGGGAGTCATTCAGCACGGGTTATATTGAAGGATGGATCTGCTTAGCCAATGTGGAACATTCACAAGAAGAGTTGTGAAAGTCAGGTTATCGCGAGGAACACGATACATATTTGTTCTCACCAACTAGTCCTAAAATAAAGGCTGAAACACCACATGCTCACCAGCATCAACAAACAACGCACACTCCACATGCTCACCAGCATCAACTAACAACGGATCTCAGGTGCTGGCTACCCGCAGTGTGACGTCTACACAACACACGGGAAAGTCGTTTTTCCCTTTACATGTATATTCTCAAATAAAATTGAACACACTGAATGGGCCCTAACTTGATTTTTTTTCCTAAGCGTAATCTACAAAGGCTTTGAAATTCACCGGAGAGAACCGATTCCAAATGAGACTTTTGTACTAAAAAAACAGAGGAAATTAGGAAGGGATCATTTCCTTTCCCAGTCCCCGATAAAAGAGTCAAGCGAGTCGCCCTGTAAATGAAAGATTAGTCATTTGTTTGCCTCGAATTTCTGGGCGATACGCATCAGATGAAGCTAGCACGGCAGTCACTTTTTTAATATATATTCCGGCGAATTTATTTCTCGTGATGTGTATGTAGTGGAAGCAATGGTGTGTATGAACTTGAAGTATCTCAGTACTCTTAATGCGTAGTGATGCACAGGTAACACGCACCATTAATGACCCTCATGTATCTATAGAGATTAAACCTATTACAAGAAAACTGGCTTCTGTAATGACCTACCACCTTCAATACTCTTACAGAACTTTTACATTGCTGTACATTTAAAATGATATACAGCATTGTGGATGATCCAGGGTCTTTCACTCACGGTTGCAACTACGGGAGTAGCAACTCGGGGCCTCCTACGACTGAAACACATTGTATATAGTGTTTTAAATCACGAGTGCCAGTACAATGATTGGATGGATAACAAAAACCCTTCGAAGTCAGATCATTTTTTTTTTCTAATTTCAAGAAAAACCCGTCGATGCTGGTGATGGGCTCGTTTCCCAGGATGAATGTCCGCTTTGAGTTCGGTTCTCATAAATAATAATAATAATAATAATAATAATAATAATAATAATAATAATAATAATTATTATTATTATTATTATTATTATTATTATTATTATTATTATTATTATTATTATTATTATTATTATTATTATTATTATTATTATTATACCAATAATAATATCATAAACAACAAAAGCCAAGATAGTGCTAACACTCCTTAATAATGTATGTTCTCTAAACCAGTGGTTCTTAACCAATTTTGGGTGTTGGCCTGTCACTGGAGGCCCTCAGCCCCGCGTCCTCCTTCCTTCATACATATAAAATTGTAAATGTAAAAATTAAAAAAAAATCTTTATTTCAACTATTCAAAAGAGTCTGTTTAAAAAAGCAAACTGCAAATACACAACGTCTTCCTTATTTTTTGCTAGGGGTTCGCACCCCCCTGGAAATTATTCACCCCCTCTAGAGATGCGAGCACCCCCCTACCCCGGCTGAAACCCACTGCTCTAGACAGAAATATTACTATGAACTAACGATCCCATTTAAGGCAGGCGAAACTGAAGGTCTTGGGAAATGTATAGTGAACTCTCTCTGTCTCTTTATTAAAATCCAATACCTACTGTGAAATCCCTAGTTTGTACTCCCTGGATCGCAGGCGAGAAAGATGTTTAATATACACGAGGAAGATACTGGAACGAGTAGCTCCATATTTGCACACTGAATTTGCTCCTTAAAGAGAGTGGTGGTATGCTTGATGTTGTAACAGTTCATTGATGTAGAGCAAAGGTGACACTGGTGCAGTCTTCATTATAGTTACTTTGTGACTTAGTAACTTAGTGACTTAGTAACCCTGAAGATAATACTTAGTAACCCTGAAGATTATACTTAGTAACCCTGAAGATTATACTTAGTAACCCTGAAGATTATGCTTAGTAACCCTGAAGATTATACTTAGTAACCCTGAAGATTATACTTAGTAACCCTGAAGATTATACTTAGTAACCCTGAAGATTATAGCAACTTAGTAACCCTGAGGATTATAGTCACTGAGTGACCCTGAAGATGAAGTGTGGGCTAGTTCTTCTTCCTCGCATCAAAAGCCTTTCACTGGCATGAAGGCAGCTTCCTTGAAGGGAGCAGGAGGGAGAGTGAAGGCAGCTTCCTTGAAGGGAGCAGGAGGGAGAGTGAAGGCAGCTTCCTTGAAGGGAGCAGGAGGGAGAGTGAAGGCAGCTTCATTGAAGGGAGCAGGAGGGAGAGTGAAGGCAGCTTCATTGAAGGGAGCAGGAGGGAGAGTGAAGGCAGCTTCCTTGGAGGGAGCAGGAGGGAGAGTGAAGGCAGCTTCCTTGAAAGGAGCAGGAGGGAGAGTGAAGGCAGCTTCCTTGGAGGGAGCAGGAGGGAGAGTGAAGGCAGCTTCCTTGAAAGGAGCAGGAGGAAGAGTGAAGGCATCTTCCTTGAAGGGAGCAGGAGGGAGAGTGAAGGCAGCTTCCTTGAAGGGAGCAGGAGAGGGAGAGTGAAGGCAGCTTCCTTGAAAGGAGCAGGAGAGGGAGAGTGAAGGCAGCTTCCTTGAAGGGAGCAGGAGGGAGAGTGAAGGCAGCTTCCTTGAAGGGAGCAGGAGGGAGAGTGAAGGAAGCTTCCTTGAAGGGAGCAGGAGGGAGAGTGAAGGCCGCTTCATAATCATTCAAGGTGACGCTGCAGTTATCCAAGTAATACATATTTTTTTATTATGACATTATCAAGGTTAAGCTGGTTAATTACCGCAGCCTGTGTTGTTGTTGTTGTTGTTGTTGTTGTTGGTTGCTTGTTGTTGGTGATGGTGGTGGTTGGTGTTGTTGTTGCTGTTGTTGTTGGTGGCTGGTGTTGGTGGTGGTTTGTGGTGGTTGTGGTTGGTGTTGTTGTTGGTGATGGTGGTGGTTGGTGTTGTTGTTGTTGGTGGTGGCTGGTGTTGTTGTTGGTGGTGGCTGGTGTTGTTGTTGGTGGTGGTTGGTTTTGTTGGTAATGGTAATGGCCGTGGTGATGCTGTTATTATTGTTGTTTGTGCTGCCGGTGCAGCTTCTGCAGATTATAGTGGTGCTGTGCTGGGATGCTGGTGCCACCAGCATCAATACCGTCTCTTCTAGCATCTCCATCTTGCTTCTAGACAGACGCATGACGGAACTCTGTGATCCAGACGTACTGTGGGGTTCAACAAATAGCCAAATCAGTTTCGACTAATGTTGTTGTTAGAGTCGACAGAACGTGAGTTCTTATGTAGTTTTAAGCCATGGAGTTCATCGACTCACTGAAGATCATCTCAAAATGCGATAATCTGTGTTGGTGCCTCGTAATGCCGTCAGTTCCTGACAGTGCGGTTGATAATCAGCTCTCGGTCTTGCAGTCGATTTATTTGTCACTATGTCTGGACCAGAGTTTGCTCTACCATCCATTTGTTTATCAGTAAAATTAGCCCAAAGTCAATATTTTACACGAAGCTTATCAATGATAGATTCAACTAACAGTATTCCATACAATATATATATATATATATATATATATATATATATATATATATTACTGACAGCAGCCTGAGACTTTCGTATTTATTGATCTCAATAAACTTGTTTTCCTTCTATAATTAACAGGTTATGAAGAGCTCAATAAAAAGAGCAGCTTATTGTCTACGTGTGACGTGTGCAGAGCCTCGCGCCGCCAGGAACCAGTTCCAGACGCCGCACTTCCTGTAGATAACCAGCCGGCCAGCCGACAGGTACTGGCTGGCTCTTATCGTAAGTCCTCGCGTAATTTGCTTCTCAGAGGAGGCAAGATGCTGGGATAACCACACGACTCACACAGCCTTTGAGGAGAGAAGCAAGGAAGCCCTCCAGAGTATGGGACACTGGAAACCACTGTTAAGAGTGTCACACGGTGGAAAGCTATTTCCAGGTCGTGAAACACAGGAGATCTTCTCCAGGTCGTGAAACACGGGAGATTTTCTCCAGGTCGTGAAACACGGGAGATCTTCTCCAGGTCGTGAAACACGGGAGACTGTCTCCAAAATTAATTGTTAACGAGAATGATCGTTGTCGCCTAAACAGTTGTTGGTGACGTTAGAGGATGAGTGAGATGTTTACAACCACACAGTTAAAACTCACAGAATTGCGACTGCAAAGTACACAGTAGTTGATCCACATTACTCTTCACTGGTACCGACTGAATTAGTATGCGTAAATTGTGTGTGGATTTTCCTTTGGTGGTGCGTATCCTGGGTACTGCAGCAGGTTAGGGACTATGAAGGCTTTAATATAATTTCCTTGTCGCTTGTATTGCTTCTCTGTTTTCTTATATAACAAAAGAAGCATGTAATGTATCTATTGCCGTTGTTATTCAGGAATGAGGGGACTTGAAGGAAGATGCAGAAAGATCAGAGTAATCAAAGCACCCGCACACCCCAGCGTCCATACTGCACTCACCAACTCACACTCACTTTATAAATCACTAATGAACAGCTGCAGTTCGTAACTCACTGATGAACAACCGTAGTTTGCAATCCACCAAATAACAGCCCTCAAACCCATCAATCTGTAGTTCGTAGCCCAACTATTTACAAGACCTACCTCTCTTCCGCTCTCTGAATTACGCCTTTCATAACACCATGTGGCTTTTAAATTCTATACCTTTTGTTCTCTACCTAATGTTCATACACGCTATTCCGCTGAGCTACGGGGCTTCTGATAGGAAAGTTTCACAGAAGGCACTTCTGTGTCCTGTCTGTGTAAGCGGCTACTGTCTGTAACCCAACTGTCCTTTCCCACAACCACAGTAGTTTTCTACCCACACCCTCCTTAAAGCCACAGTTTATGAACTGTTTAATCTCGGGACCACTTTTCGAGAACGTTTACTTTGCCGTTTATTCGTCGACAGTCGACAGTCGTTCATTACGACTGTCGATGAATAGCGGCTAGCAGAGGTATTTGGATTACTGGTCATAAAGATCATATTTCCGTACCGGCTAACCACTGAGCTGTGACAAGACTTCACCTAACTATCTCATTGACTTCATCGTGTTTAGAATGCCAAAGTGTTTATAGTGCCAAAGTGTTTATAGTGCACAGTTACGACCTTGAAAAATCATAATAATCAGCTGTCCCTCTGCCGCAGATGCACTTAATGGGAAAGCCACTGCAGTGTATGTGGGTCAAGAAGAAAATCTCCAGAGTGATGTGCACTCACAGCTATGTGTGCTCTGTCCATTTTGGAGTCTGCTGTCTTTATCATTCACTGTGGGACTGCGCCAACTAGATTGCTTGTGGACCATAGTTGCAACTGGTTTTGTTGTCGATAGTGAGATAATATCCATTTAACTGGTGCCTCTAGAGTAGCTTAGGTCGTCCTTTCCTTCTGAATTACCTAAATATTTTGGTAAAAATTTTCTTCACCAGTTCATTAGATCCATTGGAGGAAGATAAGAAAGTTGGCAAGGTCAGCTTTCTTATCTGAGAGGTTGTATGCATGCTCAGTCCTCCCACTCTGAACAAAAGTATAAACCTTTGTGATTCGTGAATTAACATGGTATGCATATCTCCAATTTTGCTTCAAAATCTATTGTTATTATTAGCAGTCTAGACTAGATTTCCAGTAATTAATAATTATTACCTAAATTTAAGAATTATTATTTAGTGCCAGTGAACAATATTTATTACGTGATGTACCGACTCATATCCTTGAAGTTAAGTAAAGGAATTTACGCTCGTCTTGTCTGGGTAAACTATACTATTCAAATATGAAATTAATTTTCCTTGTCGACTTAGTCATGTTGATCATATCGGCATTAAAGGCTCGCCATGTATGATATATACATGTACGTGGTCCGTAAAAGAAAAGGGATTTAAACATTGAACTGCTTATCGGGTTTCTGGGATCGAAATATTTATCGCTCATGTAAATATCTCAATTCTTCCACCTTAATCGTCTGTAACAGCGGCACGTGAGTAGATTAGCAGCGGCTTCGCCCGGGAGAGCGCCTTAACTCCATGCAAATAGGCATCGAATCCCTTCCTCCTGCGAGATCTCTGAACCTTAACCTTCACATCTGCCATTCATGTAACATTACAACCTTATTGTTCAATTAAATTCAAGACTGTTTTTTTTTCTTTCTTAAAATCGTTATTTATGGCTTCTTATAAGTGCTCATTTTTCAATATATATATATATATATATATATATATATATATATATATATATATAATATATATATATATATATATATATATATATATATATATTGTAACCACGAACAAGTGGTATTTAATCAATAACAAACTGCGGCTAGCCGGGGGATCGAACCCGTGTTGTTTTAGCCCGCCTCGTGGGAAGAGCAAAAAATTCACGACGTTCTAAACCAGCTACGAGGCTCCCATACCATCGTATGTCCTCGCAACATGAAGCAAGGTAGGTGAAGGGCTCTTGATCCAAGGAAGCGGATTTAACCTCTCCTTCCTTGGATCGAACCTGATTGCCTCCGATTCCTACTGGAGCTTGTATGACTCCTTGAATTTAAGTTGTAAGTTGACTGGAGTTGAATCATGTGGCATAGTATGCAATACCTATAAGATGAAGAATTAAGCACATGTGCAACATCTGGATGGCGAAACGTCTACAATAAAGATACCCAGATGTCGTACATGTGTCTAATTTTTCATCTAGTTTAATCATACTAGCTGATTTTACTTTTTTTTTACCACGCTGGCTGTTTCCCACCAAGGTAGGTCGATCCCCCAAAATATTCATCATTCATTGAATAGTGTTCTCCCTACAAATATACAGATATCACAGTTCAGATCACCCTCCGAACAGCAACACTGCAACTTATCCTTCAGGATGCAGGCTGTACTTCCCACTTCCAGGACTCACGTCCGACTATTTCTTTGAATCTAAGATTGCTGTCTAAGGGAGGGAGGGTGATGCTAAGATTTAGAAGACTATAAATATATTAAAGGCAAAGAACAGGAGATTTCACAGAAGGGAGTTTAGGAGAGAAGAAAGTCCGTTTAACATGAGAGTAGGCAGGGTTTGTGAAATATTTCCATCTCCCTTGCTAATTTCAGTAAGTATCCTCTACGTCGTAATCATATCTCCTCTTGTTCTTAATCTCCTGTAATGTGGTAATGTCTTACTGGTTTTAGTTTTAGCTAATTCCCAGTAACTCCAGGACCAGTTCTTAAATGTACCCTTGGTCTCACTCTAACATTACATCAAACCCCCAAAATCCTTTGTATCCACTCCGATCTAACAAGATCACACACGCCTGCTTAATGTTCAAGCCTATACCAATTAAAACCTTCACCCTCTCCCTACATCCCATCCTGGGAAAGCACCTACCCTCCTATTTTTTTTCGACCACATCGGCCGTCTACCACCAAGGAAGAATTATATACACATTAAAACTAATGAAAAAGATACAAGGAGAGATTTCACACACTTGTAAATGCAACGAACTGTTCCAAGAAATCACTGGGGAACGAATTCCGGCCTATGTAATAGTGGGCAAGCATGTTACCCTAGTAAAGTCAGTATTATTATTATTATTATTATTATTATTATTATTATTATTATTATTATTATTATTATTATTATTATTATTATTATTATTATTTTAACACACAGGCCGTCTCCCGCTGAGAAAGGGTGACTCAAAAAAAAAATGGAAGTTTTACTTTTTTTTACATTTGGTAATTTATACAGAAAGGGTTACTAGTCCCTTGCTCCCGGCATTTTAGTCGCCTCTTACGATACGCATGACTTACGGAGGAAGGACTCTTCTCCACTTCCCTTTGAAGATTATTATTATTATTGTTGTTGTAGCGATAGATCAGTGCTTCTGGGCTTTACATCACTTGAAGCCACAGCATCTACTGGCCACTCCATAACCTGAGACCATGTTACCTACTTGCCACTACATCACCAACGTGCACATGATGACAAAATTAATACTTCCATGTGTAATTATTACATAGCTCCACGCTCCTCACTGGAGACGTTTTTGTGTTGTCTGCGGCAGTGTTGACACGCGCCGCACGACTCTTCACCGCCTCCCAGTTCTTCCTCTCCCTTTCCCTTCCCTCCTCTCCCCAACCCTCTTCTCCCTGCATTATTTTACGCATCTCTGGCGTAAGCATCCACGGTTGCAGAAGGAAACCCAGGTTAACTATGAGGATGATCGCAGTAATGTGTTCATTAACACCACCAAAGTTTTGATCGTTATGCTCGGAATTTAATACCTATAATTTATCAACATAAATAAGTATTAATCAGTCAATCGAACCTACACTTACTACATAGAATTAATTATTCAATTCTCCGCTGATAATGATAAATAATAAAAGCAATGGTGACGATAATAGTAATGGAGACACATTATAATACTCCAACAACGTTCTGGTAACAGGTGAAAATTTTCAAGCCATGATCGAAACGTTGTGGAACTCAAGGCATACGCTTCCAAAAGTTTCTCTGTATTAAGTAATTTCTCTCTATCATCTCTTCGCCACCTACACTAACACAGTTTGCATTCCTGGGTCCCAGGACACGGGAATGTTTTCTTTGCTTGTCCAAACTGAGCGAAAAAGAGCAACTTAAATATATCACATCTTATGGTGTGATTCTTACTTTATTTTTAACGTGGTGGCCCAGTAAACCGGGTATTGACCCAGGTCATAAGAGCGAAAAATTCCACGGAAAGGGTCTTCATATGACTAAGACCTGCCTAGGAAACGCTTGCCAGTACATATCTCCTAACACTGAAATTACTAATACATACTACGACTACGATAGTCTTTCCTGGCATTACTGTTACCACGACTATCATAGTATCCCCTGGCCTTACTAATACCACCACTATCATAGTCTTCCCTGGCCTTACTAATGCCACCACTATCATAGTCTTCCCTGGTGTTACTAATACCACCACTATCATAGTCTTCCCTGACCTTACTAATACCACCACTATCATAGTCTCCCCTGGCCTTACTAATACCAACACTATCATAGTCTTACCTGACCTTACTAATACCACCACTATCATAGTCTCCCCTTTGCATTATTAATACCACCACTATCATAGTCTTCCCTGGCGTTACTAATACCACTACTATCATAGTCTCTCCTGGCCTTCCTTATGTACGACGGTAAAGAGCAGCAAGTATGATGGATATAGAGCACAGGGGTATGATAGAAGAGAGGTCCCACGCATGATAGATAAGGGACCCAGGTATGATTAAGCCAGGTCTGACCTCACGATTCCAGCCAACCATGGTATGATTACCGACCCTCCCACTACCTCCTCCAGTCCCTCCAATGCCTCCTCCAGTCCCTCCACTGCCTCCTCCAGTCCCTCCGCTACTTCCTCCACTCATTCCACTACATCCTCGTTTCTTCCACAGCCTCTTCGACCCCCCTGCAATACCTTCTCGACCTCCTCCACTACCTCCTCCACCTCCACTACCTCCTCGACCTCCACTACCTCCTCGACCTCCTCCACTACCTGCTCCTCCCACCTCCACTACTTGTTCGACCTTCTCCACAACCTGCTCCTCCCACCTCCACTACCTGCTCGACCTCCTCCACTACCTGTTTGACCTCCACTACCTGCTCCACCTACCTCCACTACCTGCTCCTCCCACCTCCACTACCTGCTCCACCCACCTCCACTATCTGCTCGACCTCCTCCACTACCTGCTCCACCCACCTCCACTACCTGCTCCACCTGCCTCCACTACCTGTTCCTCCCACCTCCACTACCTGTTCCTCCCACCTTCACTACCTGCTCTACCTCCACTACCTGCTCTACCCACCTCCACTATCTGCTCGACCTCCTCCACTACCTGCTCCACCCACCTCCACTACCTACTCCACCCACCTCCACTACCTGCACCACCCACCTCCACTACCTGATCCTCCAACCTCCACTACCTGCTCCTCCCATCTTCACTACCTGCTCCACCCACCTCCACTACCTGCTCGACCTCCACTATCTGCTCCACCCACCTCCACTATCTACTCGACCTCCTCCACTACCTGCTCCACCCACCTCCACTACCTGCTCCACCCACCTCCACTACCTGCTCACCTCCATATTCTCACCCACTCCACTATCCTGCTCCTCCCTCCCCACCAATCCACTACCTGCTCCTCCCACCTCCACTACCTGCTCCTCCCACCTCCACTACCTGCTCCTCCCCCTCCACTACCTGCTCCTCCCACCTCACCTGCTCCTCCCCTCCACTACCTGCTCCTCCCACCTCCACTACCTGCTCCTCCCACCTCCACTACCTGCTCCTCCCACCTCCACTACCTGCTCCTCCCACCTCCACTACCTGCTCCTCCCACCTCCACTACCTGCTCCTCCCACCTCCACTACCTGCTCCACCCACCTCCACTACCTGCTCCTCCCACCTCCACTACCTGCTCCTCCCACCTCCACTACCTGCTCCTCCCAAATCCACTACCTGCTCCTCTCACCTCCACTACCTGCTCCTCCCACCTCCACTACCTGCTCCTCCCACCTCCACTACCTGCTCCTCCCCCTCCACTACCTGCTCCTCCACCTCCACTACCTGCTCCTCCCACCTCCACTACCTGCTCCTCCCACCTCCACTACCTGCTCCTCCCACCTCCACTACCTGCTCCTCCCACCTCCACTACCTGCTCCTCCCACCTCCACTACCTGCTCCTCCCACCTCCACTACCTGCTCCTCCCACCTCCACTACCTGCTCCTCCACCTCCACTACCTGCTCCTCCCCCTCCACTACCTGCTCCTCCCACCTCCACTACCTGCTCCTCCCACCTCCACTACCTGCTCCTCCCACCTCCACTACCTGCTCCTCCCACCTCCACTACCTGCTCCTCCCACCTCCACTACCTGCTCGACCCCTCTACTTCCCTCCACGGTAAGATCACAACTGATCGTTTCCATTAACACCGAGCCAATATATCTCTATTTAAAAAGTGGGTATAAATTTTCTATCACCATTCAATTACAGTCCAGACCTTCCCCTTCCACTTGTAGTGTCTCGTACCTCCTCTCCTCCACCTCCTCCCACTTTTCTTCTACTTTTTCTTCTTTTATAAAATCTGCTCTCAGTCTTTAATATGTACATTTCTCTCTCTCTCTCTCTCTCTCTCTCTCTCTCTCTCTCTCTCTCTCATTTACCACTAGTTTATAAAGCATGGGGAGGGAGGTAGCATGGACCACTTTACAAGGAGACAACCACACGAGTGGTCCACTAGGGCCATTAATGGTTACCTTCCATCGTGAGGCTGGGTAATGATGGGTGGGTGTTGCTGGGCGGTGCTGGGTTGGGCTGGGTGGTGCAAAGTGGGGTGGGGTGGTGCTAGCTGGTGCTGTGTTGTGCTGGGTAAAGTGGGGTGGTGCCAGCTTGTGCTGTGTTGTTATGGGTAGGGTGGGGTGGTGCCAGCTGGTGCTGTGTTGTGCTGGATAGGGTGGGGTGGTGCCAGCTGGTGCTGTGTTGTTATGGGTAGGGTGGGGTGGTGCCAGCTGGTGCTGTGTTGTTATGGGTAGGGTGGGGTGGTGCCAGCTGGTGCTGTGTTGTTATGGGTAGGGTGGGGTGGTGCCAGCTGGTGCTGTGTTGTTATGGGTAGGGTGGGGTGGTGCCAGCTGGTGCTGTGTTGTTATGGGTAGGGTGGGGTGGTGCCAGCTGGTGCTGTGTTGTTATGGGTAGGGTGGGGTGGTGCCAGATGGTGCTGTGTTGTTATGGGTGGTGTTAGATGATGGTGAATTGGATGTCCTCGTGCAGGGTGGTACTGGGTGGGGTAGGGTGGTGCTGGGTCAGGAGGGGAGGGGCTGAATAAAGATAAAGGGGTGGGGCTTGAGGTACCTCCTCGCACCCCTTCCCCTCCCAACTACCCTCTTGCTGACCAGGGATCAATCTAAATATATCACACCAACAGTAATGAGAAGATGAGTACCTTTAGCTAGCTTAAATCACACCAGACTTACCTTTCTCCCTCCCTCCCTCCTTCCCTACCTCCCTCCCTCCCTCCTTCGCCTCCATTCCTCCCTTCCTCGTTCCCTTGTCGATGTATCCAATTTTGTTAAAAAAAATATTTTCCTCTCTGTCTTCTCGTCCCTGGCTCTCTTACCTCTTTCCTCACCCTCTCTCTCTCTCACTCCCTTCCCAATATCTCCATCAAATCAATCTTTCATCACTATGTGATCTCGTGACTCAGCGCCCTCTTCTTAAGAGCACGTGAATGAAATAAAGACTTCGGCATAAGTTTGTAATGCAACTCAATATTAGAGTTGATGATTTAAAGCCAATCTGAAGAGATGTTCACAAGTTATCACATTGAAATTCAATATCTAATATATATATATATATATATATATATATATATATATATATATATTATTATAAATATGGTAATTAGCGAACTTCATCTAAATACTCACCGAAAATTTTTGCTGATACGTTTAAGATAATTCTTTCATTCTATGTTAATGAAGAATTTATGTTGACATGAGGAGCAAACATCTAAGAAAGCCTACCTAACCTTATCTACAACAAGTGCAATCTGATAATCAAGCTCCTGAACCCCAGCACTAAATATAATTTTAGATACGTTAACATTAATTTAATAATAAACAAACACAATGAAATATATTTTTTTCGTTATGTTCAGAATGATTTTGGCGAAATTTTTGCATACACAAATTTTCACTTGTCTTATATGGCAAGGTGAGCGTTGCTATTTAAGCCAAAATCGCAAGTTTTACCTAATCGGCACGACATATATATATATATATATATATATATATATATATATATATATATATATATATATATAATATGTATTGGTGTTGCGCTTCGCCTAGCCGCCCCCATACTCACCGAACATAGGTGTATTTGCGGCAGGTCGACGGCTGATCAATTCGGACTTCATGGTCTAGTGTGTCACACATCAGAAGGGAAGTATGCTAGACATGAGGAGGTCAATGACATCATAAAGAGAAGCCTCGCCACAGCCCGTTGCCCAGCTCAACGGGAACCCCAAGTGCAGAGGTCTGATGGAAGTCAAAAGCGTCCTGATGGAGCCACCATGCTACCCTGGAAGGATGGTAAGCAGATTGCTTGGGACTACACCTGTGCTGCCACAATGGCAGACACCTACTTGCCATACTCCTTAGCCGAAGGAGGTGGAGCTGCCAGCCACAGGGAGACCCAGAAGACTCGCAAATATGAAGGCCTTCCCCCTTGCTATAACTTCATCCCAATAGGGTAGGAGACCCTTGGAGCATGAGGGGCAAGTGTGCTCAAAAGTTTCTCAAAGAGCTGGGTGAAAAACTTATCATAGAAACCAAGGACCACAGGGCGACCAGCTTCCTCTTTCAGAGACTCAGTGTTGCGATCCAGAGGGGAAATGCCTGCAGCATTCTGGTCACGCGGTCCACTGCCGGGGAGCTGGACGAAGTATTTGACATGTAGCTCTGAGTTGTTATCTATGTTGTTTTACTCCCTATTGTATTCTTGTCAATGTATTTTGTCTTGAAATAAAGTTTATACACAATGAAAAGATGGGGTGGTAGGGGAAGTGGAATATTCAAATGACTTCAGAAAGAAATCTAAATATTCTTCCTTGAAGCCTTTTATCCACTTCTCCGAGGCTATGGGTCCCACAATTTACACCATAGATGGACCCCATCATATATATATATATATATATATATATATATATATATATATATATATATATATATATATATATATAAATACACATATCTGTATATATAACTTGCCGAATATGCCGAACTCCCTTAAAAATTTGACTTTTCTCCAAAGAATCTTTACAGATTCATCGATATATATTTTTTTCCATTGACAATGATATAAAATGTTTGATTTATTAACCTAACCTAACTGAGAAACCTCAATTAACCTAACTTACACTAGCGTAATTTTTTTTAGCTAAATTCTGCTTTGTATAGCATAGGTCAGTTTAAATTTATTTAATAATACTTGACATAATGATATAAAGATATTTTTCTCGTTATGTTCAGACTGATTTCCGCTGATTTATGGCAAAAACAAATACGACAGTAAACAACTTATAGTGCAGCTCTTTACTGTGACTACAAATCAATTTCTTTAGTTTTTTAGCATTTCACAGCACAATTAAGGCTTACATGTCAGTTTTATGTAAATAAATCATGAACAACTGCACGTATCTCTTCTGATAATTCTGAACAGAAGCGGTGATCGCATTCATTATAATGCTGTGTCTCGCTGTCCTGTGCCAATTAGTGCAAATTGTCCACCAGCTTGGAAAATAACATGGAAGGTGGATGTCTCCAAGATCTTTATCACCTTCAGCTTGTTATCTAATTATTCTTCGTCCGCCGAGCTCTGTGACATAGCAAGACTGGAAAGGCAAACGATTACCTGTCCACTATGTTGCAATGTTGCAGCGATAACTTGAACTGTAGAAACACTCACCATGAATTAGCAAAATGATTTGAAAATTCTGTAACATTAGTTACGAATGACAAAAGTACAATATACATTGGTCTGTGACACAGATGAATCAAAAGTGAGAAAAGTTAGACTTTATGAAGAGTACTGTTTATAATGACCTATAACTAGGCCTTCTGCTGTGTTTCCATGGCAGCAGAGCGAAATTTGAAAACCATGATACCTGTGATGTGGACAGTAGTGTTTCTGGGGTTGGATATATTATAGTGGAATCTAAGAGATGTGAATGTAACTGTCTTCCAAGGTATAATGTTGGTTTTCTTCTTTATAAATCCCCTCAAGTTTGTTGTCAGGTGTTGGTAAAAGACACGTATACACTGATCACCACACCTAGGAAGTGTCTCAATAGGCTGCTGGATCCATCACCCGCATTTTTTATCGTAAGGCCAATGTGGACGTGGCTGTTGTTTTCTCCCCATCAAAGGGATAACGAGGCTCCCGGACCCACATACTCCATTACCACTGGAGTCTGCACCATTAATTCGTATCTTCATTTACTAATAATTATTTTTGTGTTCCTCTCTCATTTGCTATTGTCATTATCCTCCCTATATTATTATAGGTTTATTCTCCCTTATCGTTGCCCCACTGCTCAGAGTTTTTATCCTCCTGTTGTCTCTTAACACAGATGTTTTATTAGGATTCATCTATACTCAACTTGCTTACCAAAAGGCGATCAACCTGATTATCCAGTCTTTCTTCTCCATACACACACACACACACACACACACACACACACACACACACACACACACACACACACACACACACACATCACACACACACACACACACTGTACCCTTGCAACCACAACTAGGTGAGTACAACTAGGACCTAGTTGTACTCACTTAGTTGATCCATACATTGCTTTAAGTTAATAAAAGGTACGATAAGGCTCTTGAAGCCAGGAGAGAGAGGACCTAGTAGGTACCAGCGAAAAGGCGGGGCCAAGGGTTGTGACTCAGCCTCTGCAACCACATATAGGCGGATGTGGATGAGCACACGCACACACGCACACACACTTGGCATGAAGTGGAATAGTCTAGCAAGTGATGTAGTGGAGGCAGGAACCATACATAGCTTTAAGACGAGGTATGGTAAAGCTCATGGAGCAGGGAGAGAGAGGATCCAGTAGCGGTCAGTGAAGAGGCGGGGCCAGGAGCTAAGTATCGACCCCTGCAACCACAACTAGGTGAGTACAATTAGGTGAGTACATACACACACACTGACGGGCGGAGACATTAGAGAAAAGTGAATCAAACAAATTAAGAACTAAAAAGATCATATATAAAATGTGGATAAGACGGAAAGGTTTAATGGAGTTCCACAAAATCACTTTCAAAACTGAATGTAAATAGTTGCGATGATAGGCTTAAAGTACGGGTGAGAGGAGACAACATTATCCCTTATAAGGTCGTAAAAGGATGCGATGGGAGAGATAAAGGTTTTTAAGCGCCATCAGCAGCGACAACAAGAGGCCACAGCTGGAATTTGAGAGAAAAAAAGGTGAAACTTGAAAAATTAAAGATCAAGAAGCTTTCCATATAGCATTTTTTCAAATATTATGGAATTAGCAACACCCTTTCTGGTGGCGTACATTCAACAATAGTATATAAGAAACAACAGGCTGCAGGATGAGCTTTTACTGGCTGCAAATAAAGTCACTAAGCCACAACTAATTTTACAAAGTCACTGAAGTTCTACTGGGTTAGCGATTACCTACAAAGCCGAACCCCACACACTCGAAGGTAATATGCCTCTCTTACAACAAACAAATGTAACATGTCTTGCGTGTTTCCTGCGCTGAACTAATTGTGTAATTCTGACGGACGCTATCAGGCTTTTTAACAGTTATGCAGTTAGTCTATATTTTTAGCAATCATGATAAGACACAAGAATAACTTGACGTTTAGGGAGGAGAATAACGAAGAGCTGGGTTAACCTGGAGGTGGAGAAGACGCATGGTTGTCGTAACCTGAAGGAAGAGAAGACGCATGGTTGTCGTAACCTGAAGGAAGAAAAGACGCATAGTTGTCGTAACCTGAAGGAAGAAAAGACGCATGGTTGCCATAAGCAGAACTCCCTCACACTGCAGAGGTCACCACCAGAACTCCCTCACACAGCAGAGGTCACCACTAGAACTCCCTCACACAGCAGAGGTCACCACCAGAACTCCCTCACACAGCAGAGGTCACCACCAGAACTCCCTCACACAGCAGAGGTCACCACCAGAACTCGCCACACAGGCTAGCTAGTAGTCGTGTCCTCTCCTCTACTAGCTGGCTACATCCATCAACATGATACACGGCTGCCGGAGGTAACCTCTCCACATTTAATCTTTATGAGCTCCGAAAAAGAAAAAAAATATTTTATCTGTACCATTAACCATTGGAAGACTGATAGTGTCAAGGTCGTAAAATTTTCCGCCTCTGCTCCTCTATCCAGCCAGCTCCCGATTTCTCTTCTCTCCCCACCATATCTAACTCACTATCACCTCCCCGCAAGAACCACCAGCTCATCAACACCTCCTCTCCTTACCCCTACCACTACCTCTTCTTCCTCGCCGGCCGCCAGTAAGCCACGTCGATCTGGAGACGAAAATAATGGCACCTTACTTAGGGGGTACGAAAGGTTATCCTGGAAGCCGGTCTTGGTGATCCTCTGAAGATCCGCTTCTCTAAGCAAAGACGTTTCAGATAACTGGGTTCGGTGTAACAAGAGACCAGACGGCTCATTAAAATTAGTATAACTATAAAATGATTAGAGTGGAAAGTTACTTTCTTATGTTTGGGTTCCCAAGTGCAGTCAGTTAGAGCTTCTATGTGTGCCACTGTCTGATCATGGTGTGTGTGTGCCACTGTCTGATCATGGTGTGTGTGTGCCACTGTCTGATCATGGTGTGTGTGTGTCACTGTCTGATCATGGTGTGTGTGTGCCACTGTCTGATCATGGTGTGTGTGTGCCACTGTCTGATCATGGTGTGTGTGTGCCACTGTCTGATCATGGTGTGTGTGTGCCACTGTCTGATCATGGTGTGTGTGTGCACTACTGCACTCACTCAAGTTCTTTCATTAAACAAAATTAGGTAAAGTTGCAGTGTGCCGCTGTCCTACTCAACATGCAGGCTGTCCTCCAGTTAAGTCAGCCTGTTTAACAAGAATTGCCTTTCGTGTGTTCCTGCGTACTCGAAATGGACTGAAAATATTAATATTTCCTATTCACGTTTACCTTTGGTTAGGTTAGGTTAGGTTTAGTTAGGTTAACGTGTATTAACCTCTGTTTCTTTGCAATTAAGAGACATCAACGAAACTGAAAAAGGAGTTTGTTCACGTCTGGCAGGGTGGGGCATATGGCTGCAATCCCAACGGTGCCTTTTCTCATGAACGGCAATGAAAGTCTGGAGGCTAGACTGCAACATGGTAGTTATTGTACACAATGTGTAACTTGCAGTTAGCTGCTATCCTGTTGTAAGAGTTTATATTGTAGTTACACAGTAGGAACACACCCACAATGTGCTACTACCTCGCTTTAAATGATAGTTACACAGTGGGAACAGAAGGAAGAAGATTTTTGTTTAAATCATAAATCCGGACGGTTATTAACTCGGGATGCCATCAACATGTCTGGTGTCCTTTAAGTCACTCCCCCAGGATGCGATCCATATAAATCGCTTTAGCACCCAGGTACCTAATTACCAGTAAGTGAGCAGGAGCAGCAGGTGTAAGGAACCAAACCCAATGTTTCCAATGGTACCGGAGGTTGAATCCGAGTCCTTCAGTGAACGAGCAGAAGCGACTACCAACTGAGGCGACTACCAACTGAGGCGACTACCAACTGAGACGACTACCAACTAAGGCGACTTCCAAAGAGCAGAATACAGGATGGATTCTGTATATAAGATAATACAAACTCAGGTGAGATCCAGCTGCTGGCCAACATGACTCACGAAATCGTAATGAGACAATTGTAGCACCCACAGTGGCTTACGCGCTATCCTGTAGTTTTACGAGCTACTTGCCGCGAGTTCAATCCCCACCCATACCGTGGTTTGCTGGCCAACCTGTCAACCATCGACTGATATAGTGAATACCTCTTAGGTTCTGTTTTAGTATAATAATACCAAGATTTTAACCAAATTACTAAATAGAAAGGTGTCCAAGAAGTCCATAAGTTAATGTCTTTAGAATGAGAACCGTAATATTGTGCTTAAATCAAAATATATTTGTGTTTTGAATGTTACGAATTTCTTTGGAAGAAAAGGAACGTGCAAGAATAGGAGGGAAAGAAATGAAGGATGCAGAATGTGGAGTGGGAAGGGAGGGGACAAGAAGGAGATGATAAAGGAATGGCGGAAATAGATGAAGAGGAGAAGGAGGGAGTATAGTGCAGAAATGAAAGGAAAAATGAGAAATGAATGAAAGGAAGGAAAAGAAGTAGAATTCACAGATTATGTAGAGAAAGAAAAGAGGTAATGAAGGGGAGGGGGAGGAAGAAAGGATGAAGAGAGAAGAGGAGGAGGAGGAGGAGGAGGAGGAGGAGGGAGAAGAAGAAGAGAGGGTGGTTAGAAATACTGACGTCGGAAAAAGAGTGTTATTTATTAATCATTCTTATGTATTTGACCTTTGTCTCACAGTTCATTATACAATATTATACAATACACTGAATTTATTATGTGAAGATTACTGGTTCATTCTCTCTCTCTCTCTCTCTCTCTCTCTCTCTCTCTCTCTCTCTCTCTCTCTCTCTCTCTTTCTCTTTACAAAGGGTTTGACAAGGTAAGGTTAAGGATCCCTAGCTTTATTGACAAGCTATATATAATATTACAAGTTAAGGGTTCCTAACTTTATTGACAAGCTAAGAGCTGTTACCTACATCAGCTCTCTCTATTTTCCCCACAGGGCACTGTTTTTTTTTTATCTTACGAAGCTCTTTAGTTTTATATATTTAATTTTAAATCATTCATTACTTTTATTATTATTATTATTATAATTATTATTATTATTATCATTATTATTATTATTAATGTAAGTGGGCTTTAGAAGACTGGTATGGATGGCATCCTGGAGGTTGTTGGGGTGTACAATGTTGTTAGGACCAGGCTTCGAGACATTCAACATCCCTCAGCTTGTATATAAGTACAACATATATTGATCGTACATAAATAAACGAAAAAAAAAATATAGTGATTATTGAAGGTTTGTTTGACGAACTGCTGCTGCTGATACTAGTGCTGTTTGCTGCTGCTTTTGTTCAGTACTATTGCTGGTGCTGCTGCTTTTGTTCAGTACTATTGCTGGTGCTGCTGTCACTGCGACTACTGCTGTTGTCACCGTTACTGTTGTTGCCGCTACTCTTTAGACAACCGCTGCTTCACAGTAGAGTTGAAGCCTCCGCAAATGCCATGGGCTGCGCTAGCAGACAGATGGTGTGGGCTGCACTAGCAGACAGATGGTGTGGGCTGTACTAGCAGACAGATGGTGTGGGCTGCACTAGCAGACAGATGGTGTGGGCTGCACTAGCAGACAGATGGTGTGGGCTGTACTAGCAGACAGATGGTGTGGGCTGCACTAGCAGACAGATGGTGTGGGCTGCACTAGCAGACAGATGGTGTGGGCTGTACTAGCAGACAGATGGTGTGGGCTGCGCTAGCAGACAGATGGTGTGGGCTGCACTAGCAGACAGATGGTGTGGGCTGCACTAGCAGACAGATGGTGTGGGCTGTACTAGCAGACAGATGGTGGGCTGCACTAGCAGACAGATGGTGTGGCTGCACTAGCAGACAGATGGTGTGGGCTGCACTAGCAGACAGATGGTGTGGGCTGCACTAGCAGACAGATGGTGTGGGCTGCACTAGCAGACAGATGGTGTGGGCTGCACTAGCCGGGACTTCTCAACCCAGTGGAGTTACGACTGCAAAAACCTCATTACAATCTCATTGTTTTTATTATGTGATATTGGCTGTTTTTTCCTCTGAGACACTGTGATGTTACCCTAAACCAGGTTTCTCCTCTCTCTCTCTCTCTCTCTCTCTCTCTCTCTCTCTCTCTCTCTCTCTCTCTCTCTCTCTCTCTCTGTAACATTATCTCTGGGGTCTTGGAGGCCAGGTGGTGCGTGGGGTGTTAGCTGGGTGTGGCTCTGACGTCTCTTCCCCACGTGACCTGACGCCTTGTTCATTTGTGTTATGTCATGCAAGTCATAGATCGTTGCTGTCTATACAGGCTGCTGTAGAGCCTAAGATGTGTGTGAGAGAGAGAGAGTGTGAGTTTCTTCCTCTCCCCTGTTGGTTGCCTGTTTAGAAGCGATGTGGTCGTAGGGACTCTCCCATACACTTTCACACTATGCCTACTCACAATACTATTTTTTTTTTATCCCTTTGTCTGTTTTTTTTAGTGGTTGGACTTACATTTTATGAAAATATACTATCCAAACTGTCTCAGTTTACAGCACTTAATCCTAGCAATACAGTATAAATTAAGTGTATATCTCACGCTAGGCCAAAGATGCTTTTCGTTTCTCATTATTTTTATAATAATATACTTATATTTAAAAAATTTCCACATCCATTGTAATTGTGCTAAGATATATTAACGCTTAGCTTGATCACCCATGAAGGTGGAGTTACTGTCAATAGTAAAACTTTAATCATTACTTAAATACTTTTATTACTCAAATACTTTTATTAGTTTTAAGTCTTCTCCGCTTCCAAATGCTAATATTTATAAAATTACTGACCTAGATGAGAGGAGATTGTTACACTCAGATGCTGCTTCTCTGTACTCAGATGGCTTTCAATCCTCTGATGGAACGGGATACGATGCTGTTTTTCCCGATCATGTGATCCAAGAATTTTCACAGTAGTATCAGATTCGCTTCCCGTTGCTGTCATCCCAGGGGATTACCTCGCCTCACACCCTCAACAAGAATATTAGTGAATTCTTGATAAATAACTATTTTTTGTTTTTGTTTTGCTTGTTCAGACTATCTCCACTCTCTCGTCTGCAACGGCAAAGTTTTACCCTGCAGTATCGTATAAGGTAGAATTTGCAACAAATCAGCCTAAAAAAAAAATACTCTTTAAAACTCTGTTACTCTTCTTTTCCTTCTTTTAGTATGATTTAAATGTTGCAGCTTTACTGTGTTGCTGTTAGTGTACAATGTATAAATAATTGAAGGGATTATTGATTCCTCAGGTTGTACATCTGCATATATCACTCTCTTTCTTGTAAGACAGCGGACAGATTCGGTAAGATTCATTGTAGCAGAGTTTCTATGTCCGTAACAACAGCACAACTCTGAGTGGAGTTTTAAAAGAATTTAGCTGCTTATCCACACAAAGCTTAAACAAATCAGGAGTTAAATCCTTCGATGAAGTTGCGGTTCTTCCAAGATCATTATCAAGTTCCAAATTGTCCAGGACAGACAAAAAATATCGTCTATATATATAGTATATATATATATATATTTAGGCTGATTTGTTGCAAATTCTACCTTATACGATACTGCAGGGTAAAACTTTGCCGTTGCAGACGAGAGAGTGGAGATAGTCTGAACAAGCAAAACAAAAACAAAAAATAGTTATTTATCAAGAATTCACTAATATTCTTGTTGAGGGTGTGAGGCGAGGTAATCCCCTGGGATGACAGCAACGGGAAGCGAATCTGATACTACTGTGAAAATTCTTGGATCACATGATCGGGAAAAACAGCAGCGTATCCCGTTCCATCAGAGGATTGAAAGCCATCTGAGTACAGAGAAGCAGCATCTGAGTGTAACAATCTCCTCCCATCTAGGACAGTAATTTTATAAATACTATTAGCATTTGGAAGCGGAGAAGACTTAAAACTAATAAAAGTATTTGAGTAATAAAAGTATTTAAGTAATGATTAAAGTTTTACTATTGACAGTAACTCCACCTTCATGGGTGATCAAGCTAAGCGTTAATATATCTTAGCACAATTACAATGGATGTGGAAAATTTTTAAATATTACTATTATTAATAAAATAATGAGAAACGAAAAGCATCTTTCGCCTAGCGTGAGATATACACTTAATTTATACTGTATCATTAGACATAGAGTAGTTGAACCACCCTGGATCATTAGACATAGATTATTTGAACCAACCTGGATCATTAGACATAGAGTAGTTGAACCAGCCTGGATCATTAGACAGAGTAGTTGAACCACCCTGGATCATTAGACATAGAGTAGTTGAACCAACCTGGATCATTAGACATAGAGTAGTTGAACCAACCTGGATCATTAGACAGAGTAGTTGAACCACCCTGGATCATTAGACATAGAGTAGTTGAACCAACCTGGATCATTAGACATATAGTAGTTGAACCAACCTGGATCATTAGACATAGAGTAGTTGAACCAGCCTGGATCATTAGACATAGAGTAGTTGAACCACCCTGGATCATTAGACATAGAGTAGTTGAACCAACCTGGATCATTAGACATAGAGTAGTTGAACCACCCTGGATCATTAGACATAGAGTAGTTGAACCACCCTGGATCATTAGACATAGAGTAGTTGAACCACCCTGGATCATTAGACATAGAGTAGTTGAACCACCCTGGATCATTAGACATAGATTAGTTGAACCACCTGGATCATTAGACATAGAGTAGTTGAACCACCCTGGATCATTAGACATAGAGTAGTTGAACCACCCTGGATCATTAGAATAGAGAGTTGGAACCACCCTGATCATTAGACATGAGTAGTTGAACCACCCTGGATCATTAGACATAGAGTAGTTGAACCACCCTGGATCATTAGACATAGAGTAGTTGAACCACCCTGGATCATTAGACATAGAGTAGTTGAACCACCCTGGATCATTAGACATAGAGTAGTTGAACCACCCTGGATCATTAGACATAGAGTAGTTGAACCACCCTGGATCATTAGACATAGAGTAGTTGAACCACCCTGGATCATTAGACATAGAGTAGTTGATGGAGTAACATTATGCTTACAGATGGAGTGAGTAAATATTAATCGATAGTTGTTGTTTTTTTCATTTTGTACTTGATGTTATGAAAACTAAACAGTCCTTAAGTTTTACACGATATGATGATATGTAAGGATTACTTTTTCCAGGAGCGGTGTAGGCCTACTTGCAGCTGACTGCTGGTACGGTGGAAGGCCGCTACCACTCTCCAGGTCACTACAGGTCACTGAACTTGCTTTCTGATGAGCGACATCTAGGACAATTACCACCAACACTCGTTCTAATTCTGCCGCTGAGCTGGTGATGATCACTGCATATGCTGATGTTGATGTTGCTAGTTGTTTTGGTGGCGGTGCTGCTCCCATTCCCTCTGTTTCTCTGCTGCTGCTGCTATTGTCGCTGCTGTTACTGCTACTTCTGCATCTGCTGCTGCTGCTGCTGCATGGTGGTATTGCTGGTGGAGGTGACAGTTGTGGTGGTGGTGGTGGTGGTGGTGGGGGTGGGGGTAGTGCTGTTGCTACTTCTTTCAGGTCTGCTGCTGCGGAGATAGCCCTTCATATGTTGTCTGTCCTTTCTGAGAAATCACTATGTCAAGGCTGCAAGGAAGGCGTCAAGCAAGTCTTCATAAAAGATGGTGTTGGGCAAGGTCGTGTCTTGCCCCCCTTCCTATTTCGCATTTAACAATATCATTAGACCCAGATATTTCGTGAATATATATCTACTTGATGCTGGGCGATTCACTGATGGTTCCCTTAACACAAATAACGTAACTTATGGAGAGGACACTGTTAATTGTGGCCTCAGGCCTTGACTATATGTTTCGGGCAAAATATAAGAATAAAACTCAATGTATTGTTCATCAGCGAGTGCTTTCTTCAACGGCTTATGAGTTAAAACTGTTGTTTTAAAGTATGCGGTGGTGGACTGGAAGTTGGTGAGCGTTGTAAACATTTCGAGAACCTCCTTGAAAAAACAGTGAAAGATAATAAATAATAATTTTGTCGAATTCACTACAAACACGACGTTTCGGTTCCTCCTAAACCGAACACCGTATACAGTTCGTTCTCCAAATTGTGGGCAGTTAAGAATTGTTCCAGCCACTGTATTGTTGGTTTCAATTGTTCCAGTCACTGCATTGTTAGTTTCAATTGTTCCAGTCACGGCATTGTTGGTTTCAATTGTTCCAATCACTGCATTGTTAGTTTCAATTGTTCCAGTCACGGCATTGTTGGTTTCAATTATTCCAATCACTGCATTGTTAGTTTCAATTGTTCCAGTCACGGCATTGTTAGTTTCAATTGTTCCAATCACTGCATTGTTAGTTTCAATTGTTCCAGTCACGGCATTGTTGGTTTCAATTATTCCAATCACTGCATTGTTAGTTTCAATTGTTCCAGTCACGGCATTGTTAGTTTCAATTGTTCCAATCACTGCATTGTTAGTTTCAATTGTTCCAGTCACGGCATTGTTGGTTTCAATTATTCCAGCCACTGTATTGTTGGTTTCAATTGTTCCAGCCACGGCATTGTTAGTTTCAATTGTTCCAGTCACGGCATTGTTGGTTTCAATTGTTCCAGCCACGGCATTGTTAGTTTCAATTGTTCCAGTCACGGCATTGTTAGTTTCAATTGTTCCAGTCACGGCATTGTTGGTTTCAATTGTTCCAGCCACGGCATTGTTAGTTTCAATTGTTCCAGTCACGGCATTGTTGATTTCAATTGTTCCAGCCACGGCATTGTTAGTTTCAATTGTTCCAGCCACAGCATTGTTAGTTTCAATTGTTCCAGTCACGGCATTGTTGATTTCAATTGTTCCAGCCCCGGCATTGTTGGTTTCAATTGTTCCAGCCACGGCATTGTTAGTTTCAATTGTTCCAGCCACGGCATTGTTAGTTTCAATTGTTCCAGTCACGGCATTGTTAGTTTCAATTGTTCCAGCCACGGCATTGTTAGTTTCAATTGTTCCAGTCACGGCATTGTTAGTTTCAATTGTTCCAGTCACGGCATTGTTAGTTTCAATTGTTCCAGTCACGGCATTGTTAGTTTCAATTGTTTCAGTCACGGCATTGTTAGTTTCAATTGTTCCAGTCACGGCATTGTTAGTTTCAATTGTTCCAGTCACGGCATTGTTAGTTTCAATTGTTCCAGTCACGGCATAGCCACGGCATTGTTGGTTTCAATTGTTCCAGCAACGGCATTGTTAGTTTAAATTGTTCCAGCCACGGTATTGTTAGTTTCAATTGTTCCAGCCACGGCATTGTTAATTTCAATTGTTCCAGCCACGGCATTGTTAGTTTCAATTGTTCCAGCCACGGCATTGTTAGTTTCAATTATTCCAGTCACGGCATTGTTGATTTCAATTGTTCCAGCCACGGCATTGTTGGTTTCAATTGTTCCAGCCACGGCATTGTTAGTTTCAATTGTTCCAGCCACGGCATTGTTAGTTTCAATTGTTCCAGCCACGGCATTGTTAGTTTCAATTGTTCCAGTCACGGCATTGTTAGTTTCAATTGTTCCAGCAACGGCATTGTTAGTTTCAATTGTTCCAGTCACGGCATTGTTAGTTTCAATTGTTCCAGTCACGGCATTGTTAGTTTCAATTGTTCCAGTCACGGCATTGTTAGTTTCAATTGTTCCAATCACGGCATTGTTAGTTTCAATTGTTCCAGTCACGGCATTGTTAGTTTCAATTGTTCCAGTCACGGCATTGTTAGTTTCAATTGTTCCAGTCACTTCATTGTTAGTTTAAATTGTTCCAATCACGGCATTGTTAATTTCAATTGTTCCAGTCACGGCATTGTTGGTTTCAATTGTTCCAGCCACGGCATTGTTAGTTTCAATTGTTCCAGTCACGGCATTGTTAGTTTCAATTGTTCCAGCAACGGCATTGTTAGTTTCAATTGTTCCAGTCACGGCATTGTTAGTTTCAATTGTTCCAGTCACGGCATTGTTAGTTTCAATTGTTCCAGTCACGGCATTGTTAGTTTCAATTGTTCCAGTCACGGCATTGTTAGTTTCAATTGTTCCAGTCACGGCATTGTTAGTTTCAATTGTTCCAGTCACGGCATTGTTAGTTTCAATTGTTCCAGTCACGGCATTGTTAGTTTAAATTGTTCCAATCACGGCATTGTTAATTTCAATTGTTCCAGTCACGGCATTGTTGGTTTCAATTGTTCCAGCCACGGCATTGTTGGTTTCAATTGTTCCAGTCACGGCATTGTTAATTTCAATTGTTCCAGCCACGGCATTGTTGGTTTCAATTGTTCCAGCCACAGCATTGTTAGTTTAAATTGTTCCAGCCACGGTATTGTTAGTTTCAATTGTTCCAGCCACGGCATTGTTAATTTCAATTGTTCCAGCCACGGCATTGTTGGTTTCAATTGTTCCAGCCACGGCATTGTTAGTTTAAATTGTTCCAGCCACGGTATTGTTAGTTTCAATTGTTCCAGCTACGGTACTGTGACTTTTATTCTCTCTGTCGCTTTTAAATAAATTTTAACCGAGCAATAATTTGATTTTGAAAAATATTTAAACCTATTGCCACTGAAAGTTTGATTTGTGTTTTTAACACATACTGTATGCCACTGCATAACATTTACATTTGCAATAACACAGATACATTTAGCAGTTGCATTTTAAAATATTTTTGACATAGCTTTCAACAACAGATTAAAAAAAATTACACGAGTGCCAACCCATTCGATAAATTATATCACTAATGGCAAATGTAATCACTGATCAAGCAAAACATGATTACATTATCTCAATAGACTCTTGTTATATAGCGAATCTCTCTTTTACTCCTGGCTACTGTAAGTCATTGAGATGCATCATTTTCTCAAAATATTGATATATTTCTTTAAAAAAAAAAAATGTGTGAGGTTACTAATCAAAGATTTAGTGTGGCTGTGTCGAGACCTCGGCAGGTCTTCCTGGGAGGCTGCAGATAACTTTACAAAGCTGTGACAAGCTGTGACAAGCTGTGACAAAGCTGTGATAAGCTGTGACAAGCTGTGACAAAGCTGTGACAAAGCTGTGACAAGCTGTGACAAGCTGTGACAAACTGTGACAGGCTGTGACAAGCTGTGACAAACTGTGACAAAGCTGTGACAAGCTGTGACAAAGCTGTGACAAGCTGTGACAAAGCTGTGACAAGCTGTGACAAAGCTGTGCCAAGCTGTGACAAAGCTGTGATAAGCTGTGACAAAGCTGTGACAAGCTGTGACAAGCTGAATCCTTCGCTTAATTATACTTTAGAGTTAATTTGTAACTTAACGGCAAATGCACTGCTTTTAAGGGAATTAAAAATTTTGAATTGTTTTATGTGTACATTCTTTGGTAAAAAAAATAAACCTGCTCGTGTGTATTTCTGTATGATAGGATGATTTTGTGTTGTTGTTGCTGCTGCTGATGCTGTTATTGCTGCTCGTATTTCTGGTTGCTGATGTCGGTGTTACGGCTGTTGTTGCTTTTAATGCCAGTGTTGTTGTTGTTGCTGCTATTATTTCTGCTGTTACTGTTGTTGTGTCTGCTATTGTTGCTCATGTTGCTACTGCTGCTTTTTGTGGTGGTGTTACTGCTGCTTCTGCTAGTGTTGTTGCTGTTGCTGTTGCTTCTTTTATTTATATTGCTACTGCTGCAACTGCTGGTGTTGCTGCTGCTATTGTTTGCTACTACTGTTGTTGCTATTATTTCTGTTGTTTTACTGCTACTGCTACTGCCGGTGTTGATGCTGCTGTTGTTGCTGCTAGTGTTGTCGTTGCTTCTGTTAATGCAGCTGATGACGTTACTAACGAGTCTCTTACTAACAGTTCCACTGATGCTTCTTCAAATTCTAATCTTCTTCGACATCCTCAAAGTGATTTAAGAAGTCTGCGTTTCGTGTGAGATTTTCCAGATCTTCAACATCCTTAAAACTGACTTTGAATGTTTGTGTTGCAAGGTGTTAGATTTTCCAGATCTTCAACATCCTTAAAACTGACTTGGAATGTTTGTGTTGCAAGTTGTTAGATTTTCCAGATCTTCAACATCCTTAAAACTGACTTGGAATGTTTGTGTTGCAAGGTGTTAGATTTTCCAGATCTTCAACATCCTTAAAACTGACTTGGAATGTTTTTGTTGCAAGGTGTTAGATTTTCCAGATCTTCAACATCCTTAAAACTGACTTGGAATGTTTGTGTTGCAAGACTACACATTCCATTGAGCTGATTGTTTTGGCAGGAGCATTAATAGCATGCTCAGGATCAAGAATTCTTGTTTGTTGTCTTCTTACCTGGAGGGAATTCCAGAAGGGGGTCAACGCCCCCGCGGCCCGGTCAATAACCAGGTCTCACGGTGGATCAGGGCCTGATCAACTAGACTATTACACGATGGCAACACGCAATCCACCGTACAAACCACAGCTCAGCTAGTCTGGCAATGGCTTTAGGTATCTGTCCAGTTTCCTCTTGATGACATATATTGGTCTATTGGTAATCTTCCTTTTGTATGATGGGGAGGCTGTTGAACAGCCTTGGGCCCCTGACATTTATTGTGTTTTCTCTCAGTGTACTAATGGAACCCTTGCTTTTCATTGGGGGTATTTGCACCGTCTGCCGAGTCTTTCTGTCACAGGGAGTGATTTCTGTGTGCAGATTTGGGATCAGTCCCTCAAGGATATTCCAGATATAAATTATGATGTACATTCCATGCCAGCGTTTCAAGGAATACAGGTCAAGGGACTTCAAATGTTCCCAGTAACTGAGATGCTTTACTGAACTTATTTGTGCAAAGATGGTCCTCTATACATTTTCCAGATCCGCAATTTCGACTGCCTTGAAAGGGGCAGGATCGTCATTGGCTTGGCATCCTTTGTTTTGAAGGTCCTCATTATCCATCCTATTATTTTCCTCTCAATTGTGATAATGACACTGTTGTGGCCCTTCAAGGTGAGATCCTCTGCATCATTACTCCTAAGTCCTTCACACGATAGGCAGAAATTAAAAGCCAATCATTACGTATTACAAAGCGACGATTTGCTCTGGGTAGAGCACAACACAGAGCGAAACGTTGCTATATTTGTCGCAATACCTATCATTCACCATTTTGATCATAACAGACAAGTGTGAGGTGTTTGACATGTCAGTGGAATCATCACGTTAGAGTAAATATTAGACACATTTCGTAAATCATTTTTCAGATGATTATTTATTTATTAATGGCATGGCTACCTGTTTATAAGTGAAACCTTCAAGACGAGAATCTGGTCCAGAAACCTTCAAGACGAGAATCTGGTCCAGAAACCTTCAAGACGAGAATCTGGTCCAGAAACCTTCAAGACGAGAATCTGGTCCAGAAACCTTCAAGAAGAGAATCTGGTCCAGAAACCTTCAAGACGAGAATCTGGTTCAGAAACCTTCAAGAAGAGAATCTGTTCCAGAAACCTTCAAGAAGAGAATCTGTTCCAGAAACCTTCAAGAAGAGAATCTGTTCCAGAAACCTTCAAGAAGATAGTCTGCTCCAGAAACCTTCAAGAAGAGAATCTGTTCAAGAAACCTTCAAGAAGAGAATCTGGTCCAGAAACCTTCAAGAAGAGAATCTGGTCCAGAAACCTTCAAGAAGAGAATCTGTTCAAGAAACCTTCAAGAAGATAGTCTGCTCCAGAAACCTTCAAGAAGATAGTCTGCTCCAGAAACCTTCAAGACGGCTCTGAACACTCAGTCACACATGAATGAACACAAGCACAAACATACAGGAGGGACAAGAACGAATGGACACATATGAACGATAAATACACAGATTAGGAAAGAGATCAGCTGTACACAGTAGTGGAGTCAATAACAGATATGACAGAATCCATAGAATCACAAACTAACTACAGCAGCACATTCTGAAGACCAAGAGTGGAGTCGGGTGCTGAAACTAACCCAACCTAACCTCATTCCAATCACAGCTGGGTGAGTACACACGCGCGCACACACACACACACAGAGCTAGCTCATGTGAACATGTACCCACCCACCCACTCAAACACCCACTCACCCACCCACCCACTCAAACACCCACTCACCCACCATCCCTCGCCACATAAACATCGCACCATCAAGGTACCGCTAAATTCATTAATTCTGCAGCCCGCTCCTCTCCTCTCTCTTTGGCTTCTCGTGTAATATATTATTTGACCATCAATTAGCTACGAGTATTTAACTAACACCTAATTACTAACACGTTCGTAATCCGTTTTTTTTTTTCAAGGAAGGGGAAGGAGAAGAGTATCTAGAAGTTTACCCTCCTCATTTCCTGCAGAGTTAACAGTGCAACAAGATTCCTCGTCTGGTTCCACGAGAGAAAAGGTCAGGGACCAGAGTTCATTGCTGTAGTGGACTTGATTTTTTTTGGCTAAAAGATTTTGTTCAGTTCTTTGTCGTGTTAAAAGTGGATAGCCAGACTCATGGAGACTATTGCTGGCTATCCAGATGTAAAATTATATCAAGCTTGTATTAATCCAGTACAGAGTTATCAAATCCAATAGTAGCATTGTTTTTCGAATCTACCTTAGGGCTTTGTAACAGTATATTTAAAAGAGTTTTATATTAATCCTCAAATTCCCCACCCCCAAAAATATAAATATAATATTTTATAAATATATATATATATATATATATATATATATATATATATATATATATATATATATATATATATATATATATATATGTAAATAGTTCTACAGAGGCCAAATATGTAACTTAGCGATCACAGTCTTATATTTGGTTGTTTGGCTGCTGGTTGCCTCTCTGATTTCGACTCCAGCTGTGACACATCTTTCAATTTTATCTTTAAGCAACCAGACCTCCTACTGCCTTGGCTCTGGACTTCAAGATTACCTGAAGTGCGAAGGGCTGCCTGCAACACTTAAAGCTAGCAGGCCACTAACTGTCTGGGTCATGGGCAACTTGATCACGTGAAGAGCAAAGGCCTGCCTGCTGCCTGCCTCCCAGCGGTTCTTGGGCTTCCAGACCACACTGAAAGAGACAGGCTGCCTCCTGGTTCTCTTGAGGCTACCTTACCTCTCACTGCCTGGGCCTTGAGCTACAAGCCACCTGAAGAGAGAGAGAGAATGAGGGGATGCCTGCACATTATATTGAAGCTGCAAGACCTCCCATTGCGGGTCTTGGGATACAAGACCAGCTAAAGAGCGAGGGGCTGCCTACTCATTCTCCACCAGGTCTAATGAGCGTCTAAACTGGATGTTGTATGAGGTAGGGCATCTGATGGTAGTATGTTCTGAGGACACACAACACTACTGCCATCAGTGTCATGAACACGACACTAATTTCTTCCTGAGCACAATCCACTGCTGGGACGCATTTCAAACAACTGATGCAGCCATCCTTACATATAAAAGTTTTTTCTATAATTCGTGACTTTGTGGACACTGTACAACAGTTGTCGCAAACTACAAAGTTACTTGCTTCTGAAGTACATCCCTTCCAGAGCCTCCAGCACCTAGCACTCGAGGTTAACGCATCGGATGCTGCAACTCTCTAAGAAGCTCCTCCAAGATGAAGTCTTGCTTCATCGTCGGCAGATAATGTATCTTCGTTACGTTTCTGCATTGTTGAACGAGTCATTAAGACGGCTTCCTGGCCAGCCAGGACAAGGACCCCACAGAATTGCTCACAAATATTTTTATGTGCTAGCACCTTACTGAAGAATCATCACCAGTACCAGGCTTCTCCCTCAGGTTTTTGTCAGTGTGGCTGAAGCTGCTGCTGGTCAGCTTAATACTGCACCAAATGTCAAGGGTAAAGTCTGGCGCAGTAGTATTTTTTTTGTCCGTCTTCCTCCTCTTCGTTTTCTCTCTCTTCTTCTTCTTCTTCTTCTTCTTCTTATTCTTCTTCTTCTTCTTCTTCTTCTTCTTCATCATCATCGTCATCCTCATTATCATTATCATCATCATCAACTCGTTGCAGCTATTGTTATTGTTGCTGTTTTTGTGATTCGTTTAACCATTTTTCCTCATTTCTTTCAAGCATATATATTATATCTTTCTCTCTTGAAGCCATCCTCTGAAGAGTGTAGAGTCAACACAGCAAGGACAAGCAGTTCAAGAGCAAGGACGTCCTGCTGTTATATAAGGCAGGTGTGGCTCACCTGGTAATGTGACACTCTCGAATGTCTAAACAAGGTGCTTATGTCAGGCACAGCCTCTCTCCTGCTGGGGCAGTTTTTACCTCATCTATCATTGGAGTCTACCTGGAGAGAATTCCAGGGGTCAACGCCCCCGCGACCCGGTCTGTGACCAGGCCTCTTGTTGGACCAGAGCCTGATCAATCAGGCTGTTACTGCTGGCCGCACGCAGTCCAACGTACGAACCACAGCCCGGCTGATCAGGTACCGACTTGAGGTGCCTGTCCAGTGCCTGCTTGAAGACAGCCAGGGGCTTGTTGGTAATCCCCCTGATGTATGCTGGGAGGCAGTTGAACAATCTTGGGCCCCTCACACTTATTGTGTTGTCCCTCAACGTGCTAGTGGCACCCCTGCTCTTCATTGGGGGAATGTTACATCGCCTGCCGAGTCTTTTGCTTTCGTACGGAGTGATTTTTGTGTGCAAGTTTGGTACTAAGCCCTCGAGAATTTTCCATGTGTATATAATAATGTATCTCTCCCGCCTGCGTTCTAGAGAGTACAGGTTTAGGAACTTCAAGCGTTCCCAGTAGTTGAGGTGGTTTATCGCACTTATGCGTGCGGTGAAGGTTCTCTGCACATTTTCAAGGTCAGCAATTTCACCCGCCTTGAAAGGTGCAGTTAGTGTGCAGCAATATTCCAGCCTAGATAGAACAAGCGATCTGTAAAGTGTCAACATGGGCTTGGCATCCCTGGTTTTGAAGGTTCTCATTATCCATCCTGTCATTTTTCGAGCAGATGCAATTGCTACATTGTTATGGTCCTTGAAGGTGAGATCCTCTGACATGATCACTCCCAGGTCTTTGACATTAGTTTTTCGCTCTATTGTGTAGTTTTGTACACTTCACGCAAATAAATGTGTGTGTGTGCCTATATTATATATATATATATATATATATATATATATATATATATATATATATATATATATATATATATATATAGGTAAAACTGGTCAATTAGCAAGAACTCATTTAAAATTAAGTCATTTCTAACATTTTCTCTTATACGTTTAAAGATATTTTTCCATTTATGTTGATGTAAAAATTAATGATTTTTTTTACCAAAAGAACCTTAGAAAACTTACCTAACCTTATTATAACAAGCGCAATTTAATTTAGCCTAATCCGACTAAATATGTTTTAGATAAGTTTACAATGATTTAATAATAAACAAACACGATAAAATATATTTTTTTCGTTTGGTTCAGAATGACTTTTGCGAAATTACTGCATATACAAATTTTTGCTTGGCTTATTCGGCAAGAAGAGCGTTGCTATTTAAGCCAAAATCGCAAGTTTTACCTATTCGGCACGACATATATATACACACTAGTCAGCACACTAATACTATTCAATTTGCGTTTCCTTGGTTCACTACTGTCTACAAGTAGAATGTGGAAACTTAGATGGAGCAACTCTCCCGGTGTCGTGCTGGGCAGGGGGTTCTTAGATGGAGCAACTCTCGCCCGGTGTCGTGCTGGGCAGGGGGTTCTTAGATGGAGCAACTCTCGCCCGGTGTCGTGGTGGGCTGGGGTTCTTAGATGGAGCAACTCTCGCCCGGTGTCGTGGTGGGCTGGGGTTCTAAGATGGAGCAACTCTCGCCCGGTGTCGTGCTAGGCTGGGGTTCTAAGATGGAGCAACTCTCGCCCGGTGTCGTGCTGGGCTGGGGTTCTTAGATGGAGCAACTCTCGCCCGGTGTCGTGCTGGGCTGGGGTTCTAAGATGGAGCAACTCTCGCCCGGTGTCGTGCTGGGCTTGGGGTTCTTAGATGGAGCAACTCTCGCCCGGTGTCGTGCTGGGCTGGGGTTCTTAGATGGAGCAACTCTCGCCCGGTGTCGTGCTGGGCTGGGGTTCCTCCTGGCTCAGACGAGTACTGGTGATAAAGAGATTTTTTACTGTATAATTTTTTTTGCCATATATTTTTCCATTGTGTCACAGTGTCCAGCACTCCGGCTCCGCCGATCACTAATCTGGTTTTCTCCTTCCCAGTGACTGACATTTAATGTATAAACAGGAGCAATTTAAACGCTACACTTGATAACATTCTTCATGCTGCTGGCGAGGTGTGTGTTTGTGTATGTGTGTATTTGTGTGTGTGTGTGTGTATTTGTGTATGTGTTTGTGTGTGTGTGTGTGTGTGTATAAAGCTTGATCACGTACATTCACGGTTCGGCCTCTGGCTGGGTGATGGCTCAGTCTCGTGACATGTTAGGAAATAAAAGGGCTACGGCCTCGAGTTTTACAATAATAATGAGGTGATTTATTTTCCCGTGGTGGTGATGGTGAGGTGATGGTGATGTTGCTAGATTATGGTGTTGTGCTTAAGATGATGTGACGTACCGAGGTTATGATAATGTACCGATGAGAGGTTGTGACGGTGTCATGAGGTTGTCATACCCAGGAGAATGCAAAACCTCTCTTCTTCACCTCACGACAGACCTCTTAACGCCACTTTCACTCCTCTTTATCAACACTTTATCGATCAAAGGAAATTTTATACTGGAAAAAAAATGATATAAAAACGTACTAGGAAATACAACTACTTACTGAACTAACAATTAATGCACGAGAAATACAGTTACTGGTAAAGTACAATTCATAGGTACGTAGTTGGGAAGTTGGGATTGTTACTGTGATCTGTAACAAATGGGAATACAAACTATACTGTTGAAATAGACACAGTTTACTAGCTCGTCCCTATATAATATAGGAACAAGTATCTGTTATATTATCCCCTCTTATATCCCTCTCAGGCTGGAGCAACATTACATTCACTCTTTCCTTCCTCAAGAAATTAACAAGAATTGGGAGAATCAACATCAGTGATGCACTGAACCCAGTGGTAGGTTCCAGTCAGTTTTGGCCCTTGTAGATGTAGATTTCACAATTATATAATCTAATTAAAAAAGTATAGATTACTGGTTTCCATGTGATCACCGAAGACTCATTGTTCTCATCATGTACAAACTTTCAACACTTATGTATTTTTTATAAAGGAAGATTTTTATTGTTATTTGGCTGCATAGGAATCAGTTTGCCAAAATTAATAAACAAATTAAGATATAGCTTTCTGTATGATAACTTGGGAATGACTCCTTTGATTAGTTTCAAACTATCAAGGCAAGTGTATTCAAATATTCTCTGTTGGAAAGATGGATGAACTGTGTTGAATAATTGTTCTTAGCTGATACCGAACCTCTGAGGCATTATATCGTCTTTAGTCTGCGCAATATTGTGTTTCATCTAACTCCCTTCAGCTATTTAGAAGATATCAATTTTTATCTAAAACTTACAAAATATTAGGTAATTAAGCTTATTTCAAACATTACGTTATATATTTTATTTTTAAAGTGCGATGCTCTTTGATTATTAACATATCCCCTGGCATAAAGGAATAAGTTACGTGAGTTTGTGTTGCTGTGAGACTAATTCCCCTGTCCTGAGAACACGTACTGTACCTTACTATGTTCCTACAAGGTACGTGGTGTGTAAAACTCCACGGACATAGCTTACCTATTTTCGTCTGAATGCCGCTGTATGTGAGTGTGTTAGATCAGCAGAGACAAGTGATTTCTTTTTTGGTTTGACATACTGTTGAAGTCAGGTTAGGTTAGCTAAACTTGAGTCCTGGGTTGACTGGGTTGAGTTCCAGCTCCAGGGTCTTCCGGGGGTAATAAGCTAAAGGAGAGTGTCTTCATGAGAATACTGAGCTGAAGCTCCTGGGTCTCTGGAAAGCACTGATATCCGGATCCTGAACCTCTTGGGGGTTGAATTATAGCTCCTAGGTCTCTCCTGAGTGTGTTCAGCTGCAGAATGTTGTCTCATTATTATGAGGTCATGTAGTTATTAACACATATCTAGTTGTACCTACGATTCAGTAGATAGTTGATAGATTTTTGTAGCTTAATTATGTGGTAGCTTAGCCAAGTGATAGACTGACATACTGATAGACTTACCAAATAGTAGAGTGGCCAAGAGACACACTGACCAAGTTTTAGATTACCGATGTGACACCTTAACCAAGTGGTAGCTTGATCAAGTGGTAGCTTGATCAAGTAGTAGGTTCAGCAAACGAAAGACTGATCAAATGGTAGACATCTGCAGCACTATGAATAAGGTTGCAACCACTTGTGTTGCATTCAAGACAACATTGTACGAGTGTTGAGAGCCGCCACAGGTGGGTGGCGGTCACTAGCACAAACCAAAAAATCTCATTGAAATAACTCAAAATTGACCACACCTGAAATGGTAAATGATTTATCAGTCCGAGTATCAGTCTCATCCTTGCACGAGGTTAAGTTCACAGACGAGCCACTGCACACTCGCTCGCTTTTACGAGTCTCAAAGTATAAAAAAAACTCGTAAGTACCGCATCTTTTTTAGGCTGGGGGTGGAAGGGGGGGGGAAGAGAAGGAGTTCAATTTATGCGGTGTTAATTAGCATATTTAACAGTTCTCGTTAGCGTCCTCAGGCCGGGCTGGAATTGGTCGTTAGCCGGGAACAACAGGATTGGTGTGTGTAGAGTGATTACTGTGTTGGGTCCGCCGCGAACGATGGCTACGAAGGGAGTGGGAGGGAGGGGTAAGTTGTTAATGACTTGCTGTACTTTGATGAATCCCTGCGATGGTCGTAAGTAGTGATTATTGTTACGACAATTACCGTTGAGCAGGAGACGGTAATTTAAGCAATTTCTTAGCATTAATTCTACAGTAAACAGGAAAGCAGAATTTAAAGATTTTTTTTTTCAGTGTCATTTGTGTCAGTCGCTCTCTGTGGCTTCTAGGTTAATTTTCTCCTCGATAACTGACACCTCGCTTTAAAGTGAAGCTTAAGTAGCAAAATCCACTCGTTTATGGAACAATTTTAACTAGTTACAATATATTCTCTGTTATGGAACATTTTAAATATCTACAGGATACTCGTTTTATGGAATACTTTAATTAACTATAAAATACCCGCTAAAAGGAATATTTCAAGTAATTAAAATATATTCTCTTAAACATTTTAAGTAGCTACAACATTCTCGCTTACTGGAACATTGTAACTACAACATACTCGCTTAATGGAACATTAAAGACTATGATTTGACATATGCGCGTCAGTGTTACGGACTTAGAAAACCAACATTGTTCTCGCGTTGCTAAAGTGGAAGACATCAGGTCCTGAACGAGGTCATAACTTAAAGAAAGAGATGTATGTACCATGAAGGAGTTTGTTCCAACGGTTTATTCCTCCTACAAGAAACTCTTCTTATATATACTCGTTTTCAGCTGACCAGTTCGGTCACCAAGGAACCTGGTCACCAGTCAGCCTGATCAGGCGGTCAGCCTGGTCACCAGTCAGTCAGGTCACCAGTCAGCTAGATCACCAGTCATAAACATTACTAAATTATTATTAGACAGCAGAGTGTGAAAGATCGAGCAAGGATTAATACCCAAGTAAAATGCGATATGATCGGATCACTTGCAAGAGGTGAAGATCGGATCATTAACCTTGAATAAGTGAAGGCTGGATCAATAGACTTCAAGAGTTGAGGTTTCAGTCTATAATCCTCAGGAAGTTTGGATCATTAATCATCTTATGGTGAAGCTTGGCTCAATAAGCTTACAAGAGGAAAAGCTTGGGTAAATACCCAGACGAGAGACCAAGCTAGTACTTGCACAAAGAGAAGATCACATCAGTTTATCTTGCACGGTTTCTGATACAGAACTCGATTTGTGGCGCCGTGCAAGATGTCAACTTGAGATCATTATTAATGCTCAGAGGCTTCTCAAGTTCAGATTAAAAATCAACAAATATTTTCCTTGAAGAGATGTTTACACTAACTGAGCTGAGTGTGTATTTATGCAGTTCCGATCAAAACCTTGCAGTTTACGAGATAATAATAATAATAATAATAATAATAATAATAATAATAATAATAATAATAATAATAATAATAATAATAATAATAATAATAATAATAATATATTATTAATAATAATAATATTAATAATAATAATAATAATAATAATAATAGCAATAATAATAATAAATTTAAGGCAGAGAAGACAATGGTATCCAAAAAATTTAAACAAAATGGCACTTTTCACTTTGTTTTAACCAAGGGTGGAGTATCAGCACGGGTGTGTAGGACAGTATGCTCACTCAAGATGAGTGACGCTGCCTAATACTGTTATTTTGGTATTATATTCACTCACGGGATAAGTGGCACTCTTCACTACAATTATCTTGGCGTTGTTTACTCACATGATGAGTGACACCGCGGGATAAGTGGCACTCAATAATACTATCTTTATGGATGTATAGCGCTATCCAATACTGTCATTACAGTGGTATGCTCGTAATCTTATAAGTTGAACCACAAGTTTCGGAACAACGTCTAGAGTTGGATGCCCCGATGAGATGTACAGTTAGGAAGTTTTGCTAGTGTCTGACCTTAATAGATCAAGCGGTAACATAATATATTATCTTCAGTATTTGACTGAGTTAATACACTATTTACTTGGCCTCAAATTATGGGCCACAATTTTGGTTAATAGTGGCTTCCAGGTCTGCTTCTTCTTCTTCCTATAAATTCATTAATTAGTTCATTGGAGTTCATCCACCAGTTTGCCCTCTAATTATTCCATTTATCAACAATGGAATTTATTACCAGCTATTAGTCCACTTTACTAAGTTGTCTATGTCGGCTTGTAATCTTTGACGCCCAGGTGTTGTTGTGACTTCGCTCTCTAGTTTAGTGTCGCAAGCGAATTTCTATAATGTATAGTATAACCCGTTATCGTTGTCATTTAATATAAATCAAGAAGAGAACCGGTCCCAGGAGTAGCCCTTACGGCACGCACTGATGGTTTACCATTTAGGACTCCCGTTGTTGGCCTCCGGAGAGGCAGTATTCAAGCCATTTTAACACACGCGTTTCTACCATAAGTTACCTTCAAGGGTCGCATGAGAAGCTTCCTTCATCCAAGGCGCTGCAGCTACCTTCTACTTCTTGGAGTCAAATTTGATTGCCTCCCATCCCTCCCCAGCGCTGTTTCTTCATTACTAGTTTAGCACTTCCCTATAAACAAACTATAATAATAATAGCAACAAATATAATAATAATAATAAGTAACCTTTATTTTTTATTAAATTAACGTTTATTCGTCTGCCTATTTACTTTTGGCATCTATATTAAAATTATTCAATATATATATATATATATATATATATATATATATATATATATATATATATATATATATATATATATATATATATATATATATATATATATATATATATATATATATATATATATATATATATAAGGAGAGGAGAGTTATTAAATGGAGAGTTAGAGGTATCGGGAAGATGGAGAGAATATTTTGAGGAGTTGTTAAATGTTGATGAAGACAGGGAAGCTGTGATTTCGTGTGTAGGGCAAGGAGGAATAACATCTTGTAGGAGTGTGGAAGAGCCAGTTGTGGGTGTAGGGAAGTTCGTGAGGCAGTGGGTAGAATGAAAGGTGGTAAGGCAGCTGGGATTGATGGGATAAAGATAGAAATGTTAAAAGCAGGTGGGGATATAGTTTTGGAGTGGTTGGTGCTATTATTTAATAAATGTATGGAAGAGGGTAAGGTACCTAGGGATTGGCAGAGACGTGTATTGTTCCTTTGTATAAAGGCAAAGGGGACAAAAGAGAGTGCAAAAATTATAGGGGCATAAGTCTGTTGAGTGTATCTGATAAAGTGTATGGTAGAGTTATTATTGAAAGAATTAAGAGTAAGACAGAAAGCAGGATAGCAGATGAACAAGGGGCTTTAGGAAAGGTAGGGGTGTGTAGACCAAGTGTTTACAGTGAAACATATAGGTGAACAGTATTTGGATAAGGGTAAAGAGGTTTTTGTGGCATTTATGGATTTGGAAAAGGCGTATGATAGGGTAGATAGGGGGCAATGTGGCAGATGTTGCAGGTGTATGGAATAGGAGGAAGGTTACTGAAAGCAGTGAAGAGTTTTTATGAGGATAGTGAGGCTCAGGTTAGAGTGTGTAGGAGGGAAGGGACTATTTCCCAGTAAAAGTGGGCCTTAGACAAGGATGTGTGATGTCACCGTGGTTGTTCAATATATTTATAGATGGGGTTGTAAGAGAAGTGAATGCGAGGGTCTTGGCAAGAGGTGTTGGGCTAAAAGATAAAGAAGCAAATACAAAGTGGGAGTTGTCACAGTTGCTTTTGCTGATGACACTGTGCTTTTGGGAGATTCTGAAGAGAAGTTGCAGAGGTTGGTGGATGAATTTGGTAGGGTGTGTAAAAGAAGAAAATTGAAAGTGAATATAGGAAAGAGTAAGGTGATGAGGATAACAAAAAGAATAGGTGACGAAAGATTGGATATCAGATTGGAGGGAGAGAGTATGGAGGAGGTGAATGTATTCAGATATTTGGGAGTGGACATGTCAGCAGATGGGTCTATGAAGGATGAGGTGAATCATAGAATTGATGAGGGAAAAGGGTGAGTGGAGCACTTCGGAGTCTGTGGAGACAAAGAACCTTGTCCATGGAAGTAAAGAGGGAATGTATGAGAGTATAGTTATACCAACGCTGTTATATGGGTGTGAAGCATGGGTGATGAATGTTGCAACGAGGAGAAGGCTGGAGGCAGTGGAGATGTCATGTCTGAGGTCAATGTGTGGTGTGAATATAATGCAGAGAATTCGGAGTTTGGAAATTAGGAGGAGGTGCGGGATTACCAAAACGATTGTCCAAAGAGCTGAGGAGGGGTTGTTGAGGTGGTTTGGACATGTAGAGAGAATGGAACGAGACAGAGTGACTTCGAGAGTGTATAAATCTGTAGTGGAGGGAAGGCGGGGTAGGGGTCGGCCTAGGAAAGGTTGGAGGGAGGGGGTAAAGGAAGTTTTGTGTGCGAGGGGCTTGGACTTCCAGCAAGCATGTCTGAGCGTATTTGATAGGAGTGAATGGAGGCATATGGTTTTTAATACTTGACGTGCTGTTGGAGTGTGAGCAAAGTAACATTTATGAAGGGATTCAGGGAAACAGGCAGGCCGGACTTGAGTTCTGGAGATGGGAAGTACAGTGCCGGCACTCTGAAGGAGGGGTGTTAATGTTGCAGTTTTATAACTGTAGTGTAAAGCACCCCTCTGGCAAGACAGTGATGGAGTGAATGATGATGAAAGTTTTTTTTTCGGGCCACCCTGCCTTGGTGGGAATCGGCCGATGTGTAATAAAAAAAAAATATATATAAATATATATATATATATATATATATATATATATATATATATATATATATATATATATATATATATATATATATATATATATATATATATACGCTCACACAGGCCTGATAGATATTCAAACTCATAGAGCTCAAAGCCTCTTTAACCCTCCCTCTCTTCAGTCCATCCTGGGATGACCCACTACCCAACCATCCCTCCACCTCAGAGATTTATATACCATCTTAGTCAACCTATTTTTCTCCATCCTCTATAAATGCCCGAACTACCTTAGCAGCCCCTCCTCAGCCTTCTGAAGTATTGTTTGGTAATCGCTCACTGACTTCTAATCTCCATACTCCAAATTCTCTACATAATATTCACACCACACGTCACCTTCAAACATAATATTTATGTTGCCTGCAGCCTCTCCTCGCTGCAACGTTTATGTACCATGTTTCACATTTAACAATGATGGTTCCTCAGTACTCTGGGACATTCGTTGTATCCACAGATGCTTCATAATGCCTACATTTCTTCTCCCTCATCTTCCTCCCTAGACACATCTGCTGACAAGTCCACTCACAAATAACTGAATACATTTACTTCCATATTCTCTCACTCCAATCTGAAATCCTGTCTTTCACTGCTAGAATATTTATATATATATTATATATATATATATATATATATATATATATATATATATATATATATATATATATATATATATAAACCATCGTTAAAATCATGTTACATTATTTAATTAAAAGGTAACAACAGCACTGGTGACCACAACATACCATATAACTCAAGCACTTGTAAATGGAACACTGTCTACATGCCAAACAATATTGAGTTCCCAGTTGCTCTATCATCAGTGTTGTCAACATTGCCATACCTCAGCCAGTAACTAGTGGTGCACTGTAGCGAGCTAAACCACTGAGGGTCGTACCATCGCCAGTAACTAGTGGTGCACTGTAGCGAGCTAAACCACTGAGGGTCGTACCATCGCCAGTAACTAGTGGTGCACTGTAGCGAGCTAAACCACTGAGGGTCGTACCATCGCCAGTAACTAGTGGTGCACTGTAGCGAGCTAAACCACTGAGGGTCGTACCATCGCCAGTAACTAGTGGTGCACTGTAGCGAGCTAAACCACTGAGGGTCGTACCATCGCCAGTAACTAGTGGTGCACTGTAGCGAGCTAAACCACTGAGGTCGTACCATCGCCTAATAGTCGTGCACTGTGCAGCTAAACCACTAGTCGTCCATCGCCAGTAATGTGCACTGTAGCGAGCTAAACCACTGAGGGTCGTACCATCGCCAGTAACTAGTGGTGCACTGTAGCGAGCTAAACCACTGAGGGTCGTACCATCGCCAGTAACTAGTGGTGCACTGTAGCGAGCTAAACCACTGAGGGTCGTACCATCGCCAGTAACTAGTGGTGCACTGTAGCGAGCTAAACCACTGAGGGTCGTACCATCGCCAGTAACTAGTGGTGCACTGTAGCGAGCTAAACCACTGAGGGTCGTACCATCGCCAGTACAACTCAGAAATGGTGCAACTAGTTGCGAGCTAAACCACTGAGGGTCGTACCATCGCCAGTAACTAGTGGTGCACTGTGCGAGCTAAACCACTGAGGGTCGTACCATCGCTCATACACATGGTGACGGAGCAGCAAACCACTATCTCTCGAGTAGATATCGGTGATAGCGAGCTATACCACAGCACCACCACCATCATGTCACCACCACTACCACACACCACCACCACACAAACTCACTGACCACCACCACCATCAACCACTACCACACCACTACCACCACCACCATCATTTCCACCACCACTACCACCACCACCACCACCACCACCACCACTACCACCACCACCACTCACCCACCACCACTACCACCACCACTACCACCACCACCATCCACCACCACCACCACCACCACACCACCACCACCACCACCACTACCACCCACCACTACCACCACCCACCACCACCACTACCACCACACCACTCACCACCACTCACCACCACCACCACTACCACCCACCACTACCACCACCACCACCACCACTACCCCACCACCACTACCACCACCACCACCACCACCACCACCACCACCACCACCACCACCACCACCACCACCACCACACCACCACCACCACCTACCACCACCACCACCACCACCACCACCACCACCACCATCATCATTTCCACCACCACTCCACCACCACCACCACCACCACCACCACCACCACCACCACCACCACCACCACCACCACCACCACCACCACCACCATCATTTCCACCACCACTACCACCACCACCACCACTACCACCACCACCACCACCACCACCACCACTACCACACCACCACCACTCACCACCACCACCACCACCACCACCACCTACCACACCACCACACTACCACTACCACCACCACTACCACCACCACTACCACCACCACTACCACCACCACTACCACCACTACTACCACTACCACCACCACTACCACCACCACCACCACTACCACCACCACTACCACTACCACTACCTCTACAGGTCAATGACTGGTGACTGAAGGTCCGTCAGAGGTGGCATAGGCAGGACACGCTCGGTTGAACCAGCAACCCAACCCCTGTAAATCGTTGAAGCCAAACTCGATATGAGGCAAGTGTACTCTACTCTACCTTAGCTTTACCTCCCTCCCTTCTCTCTCTCTGTCTGTCTGTCTGTCTGTCTCTCTCTCTCTCTCTCTGTTTCTATAATAAACATCATCAGTTCACTGATAGATTACCATGCATCATCCTTGGACTCTTTAACAGTAAATATAATGACTGACTTGAAAAAAAAAATCATGCAAAATGAAGCTTCAAGAATTATACAGAATATTTGGCTTTCCTGTAAACACGAAAATAAATATGAGAAAATAACGAAATGTAACGAGCGTTAATGATGGTAATACTAAATAGATGCAGTGATAGAAGTGAAATTATCACGTTTTGATAAACATTGAGAGTTCTTAGAAAACTCCATCGTCATTGTTCAAGCAAATTTATAATTCAAATAAGAGTCATACAGAGTATATGTTTGTCACACCGACGACCCCCAGCCAGGAACCACCACCTGGAATGTAAACATTCCCAACCAAGAGACGACTCCAGCCAACTCCTCATGTTCGGTAGACTGGCAGCTCAGTTTAGTGCACGGGAACACAGCCGAAATTTACAGATAAGTAGTTCTATCAACTCTGTTAGTGGGAGAGCAGGAAGTTCATGACTCTGTAATACAGTCCAGAGAATAAAGAAAATTTGTAAAATTGATAACTCTGCTTTCCCGTTGCATTCTAAGAGTGTTTGTCATAATCAATGCCGTCAAGCTGGCGCGAGATACAACCACAGACGTTTTAACTGTGTCTTACTCCCTATCTTCGTTTACTTGATCCAAATGGCCTAAAATCTAAATGTAACATTGCTTGTTTTTGAAGCCTGACTTAGATATGCACGAATTATTGACTGGAGTTAATTATTTGTGGATTTCTTCTCCGGGAACATGATAAAGTCGATGCCTCGACTAAACTGGCATTGAATATAAACATTGTTTGGCTTGACAGACAGAAGCTTAACACTCATCAGAAAATAACTGCGTATTATAAGTGAAGGTTTGCAGTGGGGAACTTAATGATTCATTGTAGATAACACTGCATTATATCAAGCAAAGCAATATATATCATGTAAAAGTAGATTGTGCGGTATTGTTGTGGAAACAGATAGGGAAAGCCGACAAAAGGTGAAAAAGACTCAGTTGTAGAGAGAAACTTTATTGAGACGTTTATCCCTTGAAGAGATTTCTTCAGGAAAGAAGCCTGTACACGGGCGAAACGTCTTTTTTACGATTATACTGTTGTCACTATTAGACTTAAGACTGAGCTCTCAGTATATTTGTTAGTCCAGACTTAATGAAGATCTCACTTATAGGAAATGTGAAGCATTTGGGCTATAGAATGAGGGGCCCGGAAAAGTCAGCCCTTGAGAGGCATCCAGACAACCACCACAGAATGTTGTAGTCACTTTATTGTTAATGACGTCCGAAATCCAGAAAATTGTATCCACAATCAACTAGATAAATTAACCACAACATGAGCTTCTGGTACTCTATAAACTACAGTTCTTTCTCTTCCTTCTCCTTTTGCTTTATTTCTTTTCCCTAATTTTCTTTTTCTTCTTCTGCCTTCTTCCCATTCACTCTTCCTCTTCATCTTCTTCCTCTTCTTTTTCTCTTTATATTCTTCATTTTCTTTCTTTTTCTTTTCCCTCTTCCTTTTCCACCTTTCCTTCTTCCTCATCCTTTTGCTCTTAATCTTTCTTCTTTTCCTTTTTCCTACTCGTTCTTGTACTCTTCCTCATTTCTTCTTCCTTCTTTTCCTTTTCCTCTTCCTTTCCCTCTTCATCATCTTCATTTACTTCTTTATCTTTCTTCGCCTCTTCATCTTCCTCGTTTTCATCTTCCTCTTTCATATCTTCTTCTTTTTCCTTAATTTCTTCCTACTCTTTCTGTTCCTCGTCATCTTCCTCTTCCTTGTCCTCCTCATCTTCCCCCTTTTCTTCTTCCTCCTCTTCATTTTCCCTCTTCATCTTCCTTCTTTACTCCTAACTCCTCTTTTTTTAATCACTTCTTCCTCGTTCATTCCTACTTCACCTCCCTCCTTTCCTCTTCCTCCTCCTCCTCCTCTTCCTCTTCTTCTTCTCACAGAGTGGCAAGGAAGACCGTCTTGATAGCCAGCCTCGCCTCAGAAGCAACTCACATTACAGTAGCTGCAGGTGGATGCGATTGCAATCTCCTTCATTTGCATGTGAGCGACGGAGGTATGGAATTAACATGTTGCTGGAGAGGCCGACCCATAAAGGTGTGGGCACGAGACTCCTCTCGTCATACCCCCACAGCCATGCTGTGGGGGAGCTCCTTCGTAAAGCCATTTTAAGTGATTTTAAACTTGTGTGTTTGTTTTAAGATTCTGCGGTTTGAGTTTTTTTGTATGTTGTTCTGTGTTTCGTGGTTGGCTTTGTGATTATTATATATTATATTATATATATACTGCTTCTGCCACGCATTCCTGTTATCTCTCTCTCTCTCTCTCTCTCTCTCTCTCTCTCTCTCTCTCTCTCTCTCTCTCTCTAACAATATAACCAGTTGCACTAATTACAATACCTCAATTAAGGATGCTGGCTCAAGACTCAGCAGCGTTCTCACTGGGCTGCCCATCCATCACTGAAGACAAGTAGTGCCTCGGCTCGTGGCTCACCCTCCACCCCACCCTCAACCCACCAGCTAACCCACTCACAACCCACCATTCAACCCAAATACCATCCACTATCTCATCCACAACCTACTCACAAAACCAAACCCACAAATCATCCACCACCCATCTTTCGTCCCAGCCACAGCTCTCACCCTACTCAGTCTGCAACCAATTCACCCTGTAAATAACCGGCAACCCACCTCCAACTTACCCACAACCTACCCACAACAAACCCTCCAACTAGTTCGCAATCCACTCACAACCAAACCTCCAGTCCACTCACAACCCACCCTCCAGTCCACTCACAACCCACCCTCCAGTCCACTCACAACCCACCCTCCAGTCCACTCACAACCCACCCTTAAATCAACCCTCAAAAAGCAGAATTTACTTCCGACATCGACACTGCTCTTACGTTCTTACTTTACCTTCCCACCTCGCTGACGGCCCCACTTTGACACAGACTCCCTCTTTGAGTTTCCTTGACAACAGATTTATTTCACAATCTTTGATTATACTTCCTTTATCACTCTCCAAGACGCCCTTTAACCCACTATCCACAACCAAAGGGGAGTTTTAACCCCCTAAACTTTTTTCGTTACATCCGCAGCGTGCTGGGGATTTCTGAAGAAAGTTAGTTACTTTCATAAGTCGCTTTTACTGAATTCAGGCCAAACTTTCTGACGTGGCTTCGAATCCTTCTGACGGCGATTATTCTCTCCATACACACACACACACACACACACACACACACATACACACACACACACACACACACACACACACACACACACACACACACACACTATAATATATATATATATATATATATATATATATATATATATATATATACATACTATAACACATCGGCCGTCTCCCACCAAGGCAGGGTGGCCGAAAAAGAGAAACTTTCACCATCATTCACTCCAACACTGTCTTGCCAGAGGCCCGCTACATACAGTTATAAAACTGCAACATTAACACCCCTCCTTCAGAGTGCCGGCACTGTACTTCCCATCTCCAGGATTCAAGTCCGGCCTGCTGGTTTCCCTGAATCCCTTCATAAATGTTACCTTGCTCATACTCCAACAGCACGTCAAGTCCATAAAACCATTTGCCTCCATTCGCTCCTATCTAGCACGTTCACGCATGCTTGCTGGAAGTCCAAGCCCCTCTTACAAAAAACCTCCTTTTCTCTCTCCTTCCAACCTTTCCTAGGCCGACCCCTACCCCGCCTTCCCTCCACTACAGATTTATACTCTTGAAGTCATTCTATTTCCTTCCATCCTCTCTACATGTCCGAACCACTTCAACAACCCCTCCTCAGCCTTCTGGATAACAGTTTTGGTACTCCGCACCTCCTCCTAATTACCAAACTACGAATTCTCTGCATTATATTCACACCACACATTGCCCTCAGACACGACATCTCCACTGCCTCCAGCGTTCTCTTTGTTACAACGTTCACCACCCATGCTTCACACTCATATAAGAACGTTGGTATAACTATACTTTCAAACATTCTCCTATTTGCTTCCATTAACAAAGTTCTTTGTCTCCACAAAAACCTAAGTGCACCACTCACCTCTTTCCCCTCATCAATTCTATGATTCACCTCATTTTTCTTAGACCCATCTGCTAACATGTCCACTCCTAAATATCTGAATACATTCACCTCCAATACTTTCTTCCTCCAATCTGATATCCAATCTTTCGTTACCTAATATTTTTGTTATCCTCATCACCTTACTCTTTCCTATATTCACTTTTAAGTTTCTTCTTTTACATACCCTATCAAACTCATCCATCAACCTTTGCAATTAATCTTCAGAATCTTCTAAAAGCACAGTGTCATCAGCAAAAAGCAACTATGACACCTCCAACTTTGTGTTAGTTTCTTTATCTTTCAACCCCACACCTCTTGCCAACACCAGCGCATTCACTTCTCCTACAACCCCAACTATAAATATATTGAACAACCACGGTAACATCACACATCCTTGTCTAAGGCCTACTTTTACTGGGAAATAATCTCCCTCCATAAATGCCACAAAAACCTCTTTACCCTTATCTATATATGTTCACATATATGTTTCACTGTAAACACTTGGTCTACACATCCCCTACCTTTCCTAAAGCCCCCTTGTTCATCTGCTATCCTGCTCTCCGTCTTACTTTTAATTCTTTCAATAATAACTCTACCATATACTTTACCAGGTACACTCAACAGATTTATTCCCCTATAAATTTTGCACTCTCTTTTGTCCCCTTTGCCTTTATACAAAGGAACTATGCATGCTCTCTGCCAATCCCTAGGTACCTTACCCTCTTCCATACATTTATTAAATAAAAGCACAATATAGTATATTTTTTATTATTTTTTATTAACACATCGGCCGATTCCCACCAAGGCAGGGTGGCCCGAAAAAGAAAAACTTTCATCATCATTCACTCCATCACTGTCTTGCCAGAAGGGTGCTTTACACTACAGTTATAAAACTGCAACATTAACACTCCTCCTTCAGAGTGCTGGCACTGTACTTCCCATCTCCAGAACTCAAGTCCGGCCTGCCGGTTTCCCTGAATCCCTTCATAAATGTTACTTTGCTCACACTCCAACAGCACGTTAAGTATTAAAAACCATATGCCTCCATTCACTCCTATCAAATACGCTCACACATGCTTGCTGGAAGTCCAAGCCCCTCGCACACAAAACTTCCTTTACCCCTCCCTCCACCCTTTCCTAGGCCGACCCCTACCCCGCCTTCCCTCCACTACAGATTTATACACTCTCTAAGTCACTCTGTTTCGTTCCATTCTCTCTACATGTCCAAACCACCTCAACAACCCTCCTCAGCTCTCTGGACAATCGTTTTGGTAATCCCGCACCTCCTCCTAATTTCAAACTCCGAATTCTCTGCATTATATTCACACCACACATTGACCTCAGACATGACATTTCCACTGCCTCCAGCCTTCTCCTCGTTGCAACATTCATCACCCATGCTTCACACCCATATAAGAGCGTTGGTATAACTATACTCTCATACATTCCTCTCTTTACTTCCATGGACAAGGTTCTTTGTCTCCACAGACTCCGAAGTGCTCCACTCACCCTTTTCCCTCATCAATTCTATGATTCACCTCATCCTCATAGACCCATCCGCCAACATGTCCACTCCCAAATATCTGAATACATTCACCTCCTCCATACTCTCTCCCTCCAATCTGATATCCAATCTTTCGTCACCTATTCTTTTTGTTATCCTCATCACCTTACTCTTTCCTATATTCACTTTCAATTTTCTTCTTTTACACACCCTACCAAATTCATCCACCAACCTCTGCAACTTCTCTTCAGAATCTCCCAAAAGCACAGTGTCATCAGCAAAAAGCAACTGTGACAACTCCCACTTTGTATTAGCAAATACAATATAGTATATATATATATATATATTTCTTTCTTTCAACACGTCGGCCGTTTCCCACTGAAGCAGGGTGGCCCAAAAGGAAAAACGAAAGTTTCTCCTTTTACATTTAGTAATATATACAGGAGAAGGGGTTACTTTATATATATGAAGAAATAGACAGATCTAAGTATCTTAATTGTAGACGTTTTGCCATCCAGTGGCTTTATCAATACAAATTCAATAACATAATTGAAAGAGATTGGAACTATATACGAAAGATGAGGTAATCAGTCTCTCAGCCTTGGAGTCGGTGAAGAGTACCATATGGTACTTTTGTACATAATTCTACTCTCTATTAATTATGTCCTTGAATTTCTATTGATAAAGTCACTGGATGGCGAAGCGCCTACAGTAAAGATACCCAGATGTTGCACATGTGTCTAATTCTGCATACCTTTTACCACCATAGCTCGACAGTCTTTATTTACTACTGATGGTGCACATTGCACCTTTCACGTTCGTTATGGATTTTCACACGAACCTTCCTGCATCAGGGATGCTGAGTACTCGTTTAATCTTCTGGTGGGTAAGAAGGGTACATAACGTGAAGTTAATCCACTCACCCTACACGGTTTCTGAGTCTGTTCTGCTAGAAGTGCTGTGCTGGCATTATGGAAGACACTGACTACAAGTGGAACTGGGACTACAAGAGATACTCGAACTATGAGATATAGTGGCACTACTAGGATTCCCGGAAAATTGTGAAGAGTTCCTCTACAGCATTTTAACCACAGAACGGATGGGGATCGAACCCATGGCTAGTGAGTCGTAAAACTAAAGGCCAGTGCGTAAGCATCAGTACTTTCACCTTAATGCCATGGCATGTTAGTGGCTCTCCTTGCACTTCAGTTTATGATTGTAATTACAAAATCTCGATGTAAACTTGCAATGAAATAAAAAATTCTAATTCTAATAGTACCAGCGCATCACCATCATCTATACATGAAGTAATACCACAATTACAGTATAAACGTGCCCAGATCTGCCCTCTGTATCGCTCCCATTACTGTAGATGCCATCATTTCTGGAACTCAAATATAACAAATAAAACATTTAGAAAACTCCCAGCACTGCCAGCTTAACCAAAGCTACAATCCCCCACAAGAATGATCAATATAACTAATAATTCCTCAACTACACCTACTGCCCAAACTTCCGATATACCCAGTACCCCCAGCATGGTCAGCGCCTCAACATTACCATATTAATACTACCACTACCACCCCTACGACCACCACTATCACCACCACAACACCTGAACGGGTTTGCGAGTCTCGGGTTCAGCTGAATCTTGTCCAACTGATCACCCAGAATGACGTGCACATTGATTGCAATTTTGATTAATGTTGCAAGCAAGAGTCGCTTAATTGAAAATTAATAAAATTAGAGGTTTTGATTGACAACTGAGCGATGTAACGAGCCTGAGAATGGGATTATTTTACAGGCTTATGATTAATAACCTCTGTGTTTTATTGTCTGGCTCACTGATAGGTCATTAGGGCCGACTAGTGCCACTCTGAATTTGCAGAACTATGAAAGTTGTTTTACTGATTTAAATTAATCCATTTATTTACAAGGCGCACAGTAGACAGGAATGTGACGACAGTTATACACTATGCATTATATTAGTATATGAATAGTGTACAGTACCGTCAAGATGGGTAATTGGACACCTGTGCAACATCTGGCTACCTTTAATAAGTAGACATGTCCCCATCTAGTGGCTCTATCAATACAATACAAAGACTGTAGAAGTATATGCAAAATATGAGGTAATCAGTCCCTCAGCCTAAGAGTGGGTGATAAGCACTGTAGTCTTGAAGAAACTGAAGCACAGGCAGGAAGAATGGTGCTAATATACTGGCATCAGATGAGGGAGGTGCAGCAGACGTAGGCATTATCGTTGAATTTATTGTCAACAAAATTCAATGAATGGTGACGAGTGCCACCCCCAAACATTAAAACAATAGTCAACACGAGATGTGAATTTTTACAGCTTTACCCTGATGATCCAATAAGAAGTAAGATAAATTTATGACCTGCTGGGACTGAACTAGAGCAGCCACTTTCCCAACATTCCTGTAGCCAGCTGAGTTCATCCTGCAGTGTTTGAAAGTCCTCATTTGTTTAATTTTTCTTACTGGTTTTGCACAGTCTGCGAACATTTACAAACACGATAATAGGCATCAGATATAGTGTAGGGCATAGAACGGAACATTTTAGACTACATATAACCACTCACGCATCCTCTCTCACTATAACTCACCTTCCAATGTTTATTCTGTGCATTTTTTGTATCAAATTTCTCTGTGTTTGTGAAAGCATGCGTAAAAAAACAGAGCCAAGCAATCCATTATTTTGTGTGTTGCAAATGAGAAGCTGAGGTGAGGTTATTTATGCAGCGAGAAGACTAAGAGGCTAAAGTGTCGAGGATAATTGTCACGGTGGGTAGCTAAGAACGCAGTCTGAACCACTCTATAAAAATTTAGAGTTTAAAATGGCTGTGAGGCTCTTTCGATCTTATTAACGCGCAATTAAAACCAAAACTCTTCAGTGATGCCATAAAACTTTGGATTTCGGGGCCAAGCGGTCGGTCAGCAGACTGGTAGAGGCAACCAAGAGGCAGGGACAACAAAGTGAGCTATCTCTCTCATTCACGTCGTCGATGTGAAAACCATCGTAAGTATATAAGTGGTATATCATCAAGAAATCATCCAGGTCAACATTCATGCTCAATGCTCTTGTAACAATGACTTATAATGCTCCGAGTTGAGATGTGTTTACGGCTGCTTACTCTTGTTACTGTTTTATCTGAACCCATCCTGCACGGGAGCCATGAGGTCACTGTCGTGCTGTGAGGGGTGAGGCTGCCATGCCTTGTCGTGTTTCTGTTCACGCATTCTTTTCTTCTTCTTTTTCCCTCGTAACCGCCCACACACACCCCCTTCCTCGTAACCGCCCACACACACCCCCTTCCTCGTAACCGCCCACACCCACCCCCTCATTCGTAACCGCCGACACTCAGCCTCTTCCTCGTAACCGCCCACACCCAGCCCCTTCCTCGTAACCGCCCACACCCAGCCCCTTCCTCGTAACCGCCCACACCCAGCCCCTTCCTCGTAACCGCCAACACCCAGCCCCTTCCTCGTAACCGCCCACACCCACCCCTTCCTCGTAACCGCCGACACTCAGCCTCTTCCTCGTAACCGCCCACACCCACCCCTTCCTCGTAACCGCCCACACCCACCCCCTTCCTAGTAACCGCCCACACCCAGACCCTTCCTCGTAACCGCCCACACCCATCCCCTTCCTCGTAACCGCCCACACCCAGACCCATCCTCGTAACCGCCCACACCCAGACCCTTCCTCGTAAACGCCCACACCCACCCCCTTCCTCGTAACCGCCCACACCCACCCCCTTCCTCGTAACCGCCCACACCCAGACTCTTCCTCGTAACCGCCCACACCCAGACTCTTCCTCGTAACCGCCCTCACCCAGACTCTTCCTCGTAACCGCCCACACCCAGACTCTTCCTCGTAACCGCCCACACCCAGACTCTTCCTCGTAACCGCCAACACCCAGACTCTTCCTCGTAACCGCCCACACCCAGCCCCTGACAAGGGTCTTAGTAACTTGCAAACAACACACTAACAGATGATTCCCTCCAGAGACGTTCCTTGATGCCGGTGAGGGGATCTTGATGCCGGTGAGGGGCTCTTGATGCCGGTGAGGGGCTCTTGATGCCTGTGAGGGGCTCTTGATGCCGGTGAGGGGCTCTTGATGCCTGTGAGGGGCTCTTGATGCCGGTGAGGGGATATTGATGCCGGTGAGGGGATCTTGATGCCGGTGAGGGGATCTTGATGCCGGTGAGGGGCTCTTGATGCCGGTGAGGGGCTCTTGATGCAGGTGAGGGGCTCTTAATGCCGGTGAGGGGATCTTGATGCCGGTGAGGGGATCTTGATGCCGGTGAGGGGCTCTTGATGCAGGTGAGGGGCTCTTAATGCCGGTGAGGGGCTCTTGATGCCGGTGAGGGGCTCTTGATGCCGGTGAGGGGCTCTTGATGCCGGTGAGAGGCTCTTTATGCCGGTGAGGGACTCTTGATGCCGGTGAGGGGATCTTGATGCCGGTGAGGGGATCTTGATGCCGGTGAGGGGCTCTTGATGCCTGTGAGGGGCTCTTGATGCCGGTGAGGGGATCTTGATGCCGGTGAGGGGATCTTGATGCCGGTGAGGGGATCTTGATGCCGGTGAGTGGATCTTGATGCCGGTGAGGGGCTCTTGATGCCGGTGAGGGGATCTTGATGCCGGTGAGGGGATCTTGATGCCGGTGATGGGCTCTTGATGCCGGTGAGGGGTTCTTGATGCCGGTGAGGGGCTCTTGATGCCGGTGAGGGGTTCTTGATGCCGGTGAGGGGCTCTTGATGCCGGTGAGGGGCTCTTGATGCCGGTGAGGGGCTCTTGATGCCAGTGAGGGGCTCTTTATCCAAGAAATTGCTCCTGACCTCCCACTCCTTGGATCGAACTTGAATGACCCCCCTCATTTCTCCCAGGCGATATATGACTCCCACGAGTTTAGCGCTCTCCATGAATGAACTAATGATAATAATAATAATAAGTAGATGGATTTTTTTGCCATATAAACAATATCTTCCTCTTGCTTACCGTTCAACCACGCGAAAAAAAAAATGAAAGAATTCATTTGATATGATAGGAAATGAAAGCGCTCCTGCCCCAGCATCACAGATGGTGAGACGAATGAGATGAGTTGTGGCCACGAAGTATGTGTCTGAGGTCCAGTGAAGCATGACCAGGTGTTGGCCTGTGTAGCAAGGAGGCTCAGGCAGGTGTAGCGAGGATATCCAGGCAGGTGTAGCGAGGATATCTAGGCAGGTGTAGCGAGGATATCTAGGCAGGTGTAGCGAGGATATCTAGGCAGGTGTAGCGAGGATATCCAGGCAGGTGTAGCGAGGATATCTAGGCAGGTGTAGCGAGGATATCTAGGCAGGTGTAGCGAGGATATCTAGGCAGGTGTAGCGAGGATATCTAGGCAGGTGTAGCGAGGATATCCAGGCAGGTGTAGCGAGGATATCCAGGCAGGTGTAGTGAGGATATCCAGGCAGGTGTAGCGAGGATACCCAGGCAGGTGTAGCGAGGATATCTAGGCAGGTGTAGCGAGGATATCCAGGCAGGTGTAGTGAGAATATCCAGGCAGGTGTAGCGAGGATATCCAGGCAGGTGTAGCGAGGATATCCAGGCAGGTGTAGCGAGGATATCCAGGCAGGTGTAGCGAGGATACCCAGGCAGGTGTAGCGAGGATATCTAGGCAGGTGTAGCGAGGATATCCAGGCAGGTGTAGTGAGGATATCCAGGCAGGTGTAGCGAGGATGTCCAGGCAGGTGCAGTGAAGATAACCAGGCAGGTGTAGTGATGATAACCAGGCAGGTGTAGCGAGGATATTCAGGCAGGTGTAGCGAGGATATCCAGGCAGGTGTAGCGAGGATATCCAGGTAGGTGTAGCGAGGATATCTAGGCAGGTGTAGTGATGATAACCAGGCAGGTGTGGTAAGGATTCTCAAATACCTGTACCGAGGATGCTCTGACAGGTGTAGCGCGAATACTATTACGTATTCACACATGTGTCATTGCAATGGATTCCACAATCCGAATCACAGTGACAGTTGTCTGAAGGTCGTAATAAAAGTGCTGTCACAATAATATATTAACACCTAGGTTGAAATTGAACACTAAATTAAACATCAAAATCAACTCAGGAAATTGAAACACGAAACATAAACACTTGACTTAAAAACAGTTTATTTCACGAGGGAATACATACATTTTTATAAACAATTAAATAGCGCTTATAAGTTAACAAAACCCAGTTTTCTTCCCCACATCTCAAATACTCGTCTCTCTAAGCTGGAAAATATATATATATATATATATATATATATATATATATATATATATATATATATATTTCTTAGTAAGCGTCCCTTTAAACGAATTTCATGAGATCTCTTACTCATTTCTGCAACATTGCAAGCTCCTGATGATGTGTTGGTTTTGCAACCACAGGGTTGCAAAACGAGAAGAACTGCTTCATTATTATTATTTTTATTTGGGGGAGCTTTGGGGCCTGACAGAGATTTTGTGGGCTTCAGCCTCCGCTTGCTTCTCTGTGGCACCGTCATTAATACGACAAAGATTCTCGTCAAGTGTTGCTTTACTTGACAAATGATCTAATGCCATCGTAACTGTCATTCAGTGCAGGGAGTGACGTAGGTTCGTTCCTGCGACCGCTAATTGCGGCACTACCAGTGATCAATCAGCTTTTTAAGAGGTGATCACGTGTATGGGACAGTGATGGTGATCAGTGATCTGATGCTGAGAGGAGACGGAAATACCGGGAAGAAAATAGTGATGCAGTGACAGGAGCAACGTGCTGAGGAGAGTGCAGATGCACACTGAAGCGAAATTGATGTCACTGATAAAACATGGAGGGCAGAGTGAAGTGGAGGGAGGAGAAGGGAAAGAGAGGAGGGAAGGCAGGGTGAAGTAGAAGGCGGTTAGGGTAAAGCGAAGGAATGGCAGGGTAAAGCGAGGGAATGGCAGGGTAAACCGAGCGAATGGCAGGGGAGAGCGGAAGAGGGAGGGCAGAGTGGGAAGAGAGGGGAGAGTGGAGTGAAGGTAGGAAAGAATGGAGTGAGGGCAGAAGAAAGCAGATAGGAGTGGTGAAGACATCAGCTGTCATAAGAGAGACTCAGTAGCCAGGAGGCACTTGCTAACAACTCACTGTTAACCAAGCAGCCTGAGTCTTGCTCTTCCTCTATATCTTCATAATTATTTACACGTCAACACTCTATCTATTCTTTCTCAATAATTCAGTAATAAGAATCAACAAAAAATGGGCCTCAAATTCCGAACTGTTTACAACGGAACGCAGAGAAGAAATTGGTCTTCTTTCATATATTTCCTTGCAGTGACGGCCTGACCTCGCAAAGTTAGCGTGGCGGCGGCGTCTTGCTGCTTACCAACGGTGCAAAATAAATAATAAATCATTATAGGATAACCCACCTTCGAGGCTTACGCATATGTAAAGAAATTCAACCGGTAATTTTAACGACTGGACCAACAGATCATGCAGATAGTATCACGTGCCTCTCTCTCTCTTGGCGAGTTATGTTATCCACTCCACATCGTTAACGTACCAAAACACACACATCCATTTTACCATTCACATTATATGCGGCCGAATGTGTATCTCGGTGAAACATCGGAGCGGCTCCTCCTTCCCTTCCTCGGGTACACTGAAAGAGAAGTATGAAGATTTTAGATTTATGTATGGTTGTGTGTTTAAAGCTACTCTCTCTCTCTCTCTCTCTCTCTCTCTCTCTCTCTCTCTCTCTCTCTCTCTCTCTCTCTCTCTCTCTCTCTCTCTCTCTCTCTCTTTCTCTCTCTCACTCACCCTCTCGTCAGCTTTACATATGAATCTCATCTTCTCCCTCAGTCATACATCTTGACGTCTGACACCTCAAGTCTTTGTACAAGAAGAAGGAATAAGTTAGTATTATTTTCCTCTCTCTCTCTCTCTCTCTCTCTCGACTACAGTTGTGTGTACATAGTTATCCAAACATTGTGAGGCAGCCACAATGTAAGGCGGAGCTTCCATTGAAGGCTGCATAGTGGCAAGCAGAGATTTCTTTATCCTGAAATGAAGCCTGGTGTATTTTGAGGGTATTCTCGTCAGCGTTCATTTATTATTATTATTATTGTTATTATTATTATTATTAGTGTTAGTAATTGTAGTAGTATTGTTATTATTATGATTATTATTATTATTATTATTATTATTATGATTATTAATTTAAAGCCTTCAGAGTCTAATGGTATACAGAAGGTCAGTCTCTTTGTTGCTCAATAGTAACATTTTCGATTCACAACAATCGGACTCGGGTTAAATCACGAGAGGGTCGAGACTACTTACACCAGCTGGTCCTATTTACCTAGCAGTCCTGTTTACCTAGCAGTCCTGTTTACCTAGCAGTCCTGTTTACCTAGCAGTCCTGTTTACCTAGCAGTCCTGTTTACCTAGCAGTCCTGTTTACCTAACAGTAAACAGTGTTTCCCGACTGATGTAAGTGACATCCGGGAAAGAAAGTCGGCAGTGTACCATAAATATGGCTGAGGAATATACACGAATGGTACACAATACCGACAAGATGAATATTAAGACACATGTGCAACATCTGGGTATCTTTATTGTAGACGTTTCGCCCTCCAGTGACTTTATCAATACAAATTCTAGGACATAATTTTAAGACAGTAGAACTGTATACAAAAGCTGAGGTAATCAGTCCGTCAGTCTTGGAGTTGGTGTGAAGAGCACCGTAGTCGTGAAGAGTCTGGAGCACAGGCAAGAAGGCTGGCGCTTATATACTGGCGTCAGGTGGAAAAGGGGACGGGTAGCAGACGAAGGCACTGTCACTGGTAGGCGGGATTCCCCAGTGTAAGTAGGTCACACCCGAGGCACGGGTTAGTAGAAGTGAAGAAGGTTGTGGAGCTGACGTGTGATAACATGTCTTAGAGTGTTAATTTTACTGTGTGATAAAATATGAAAAGATTCGTTCGTTAAATATCGTAGGTGCATAATGTTGTAGTGCTGAAGTGTTATGTATGAGCGGGAAAATTATTTGGAATAGTGGGAGTGTAAGTCAGAAGGATGTGAAAAGGGTGAGGAATGAGTTGTAGAGTATCTTTTGGAATAAGTTTTAGTGTGTATGGATGTGGAAAGTGTGTAAGATGTGGGAATGAATTGCAAGGGGGACGCAGGAGCGAATTGTAAGTGTGTGTAAGGAATGTGAGAATGAATTGCAAGAGTGTGTTGAGTAGGGTGTAAATATCAGTTCCGGAAGCTGGACATCAGGTCTCTCAAACACAAGTAAAATAGCTCTCTTTCAACGAACGAAACACTGTGTTACGGCAAAGTACTATTATTACAACTAGAATCGTAGGAACCCCAAGGTTCCTATGATTCTAGTTGTAATAATAGGGCCAGGAGGTGTAGCTTCGACCATCAATATGCTTTGGAGTTTGATGAAGTACAGCTTAACTACCAGTAGGACATGGAAATCTTCCAGGGCCGGGAGCTGTTATTTCACACTTGCCAGAGAAGAACGATTCATTCTTGACCCTGTCTGTGAACGATGCAAAGCTAATGTGTGGAACACAGGTTAGGGAGAACTGTAAAGAGTAGCAAAATGGTATGAACAAACTGAAAAGAATAGTCAAATAAGTGGCTGCTCAGGTTTAAGTTGATGAGACTGGGACAAAAAACGAGACTACTAATACTATATCAACTTAAAAAACTCAAACTAATTGCTTGTGACAAAAATGGAGAAGTTCGAAGGAGTTGGTAGATCACTGAACCTATCACCGGAGGCTCACACGTAACTAAGATAACGTCATCAGCGTTCGCGTTATTAGCGAGTATACAAACAGCCATCAGGAGCCTCAACAAGATTGTTTCAGGATAATGGACCCCATCTACTTGAGGCAATTACTGGAGTATGTTACACCTGCATGGACTCCATACCTTCTCAAAAATGTTTAAAAGGTCGGGACGGTGCCGAGATATGCTGCCAGGCTACCACCTAAGATTAAGAACCTGATTTAAGAAGGCAAACATGAAGAGCTGAACTTTGCAACACTGGAAGAACGAAGGAAAATAGAGGTCAGGATAAAAACCTTCAAACTACGCAGAGATTATTGACGAGGTAAATGTAAATATGCTGCCCGAAAAGAGATGGTATGGAAACTAAAAACAAAACGAATCATATACATATATATATATATATATATATATATATATATATATATATATATATATATATATATATATATATATATATATATATATATATATATATATATATATATATGTTTAGACTTCTGCAGAACAAGCGAAATGTTTACAAACATTTATCTCAGACCAAAGGAGACTAAAGGAAGCTGAACACTCAGACGAGCTGTAGAGATGTTAGGAAGTATTCCATGAACGTTAGAGCAGTAAAGAACTACAAGAGCACAGTGTAGTAGAAGGGAAGGGAAGGGTATACTAAATACGAAGTAGATTATTTACCTCATTAAATGGAAAGTTAAGAGGCTGTCATAAGAGCTGGCGTTCAACACCTGCAACACCATGCAATCACATACACATAAACACACATAGAATATACACACTCGAAAGTCCAAGTCAACCATATACACGTGAAATCACCCAACTATCTATTTAGTCACACACCCATTATTTAGCTCACCACCCAACCACTAACCCATCACCCACTAACCCCCCCCCACAACCAACTAACCCACCCACCCACTACCCATCCCAACATCAGAGGCTTAAACTGGACACCATAAATCACGAGACTTGAGCCCAACACAAGACTTGCTACTATCAGCAGGCAGCTTTATCAGGGCCTGGGGGCCGGCGAGGTCAACATACGTTGGAGGTGGCACCAGCTGGCTCAACACGTCGCTCTTCGGCTCCCGCGGCACCGCCACCAAAAAGTGGTCTTTGCGGGAAATGGTTGAGTGTTCAGTGACGCTGAGAGGTTCTGCAACGCTTCGTCGACCTCTCGCGCCTCGCACACTGCCGCCATTCCACTCTTCCCTGCAAATTATATTACGCAAAAACGTCAACATATAATTCAGGTAACATGCATACGTACTTTAGAGATGTGGCCATAGGTACTACACACACACACACACACACTAGACCCAGAGATTATTGTTACTAGGTTCCTGCTAGAACATTGTGCAGTAAGACGCTCTTACTAAGTCCTCACCAAAGTCATCACCTATGTCACGTCACAGGCGAATGTGACGTCCCGCTGCCTGATTTATTACAATGGACTAAACAATTTATTACAGCCACGGTGAAACTGATCAATATTTATTACTAAGAAGGTCGTATGAGTAATGAATTAATACGATGCACGGAAGGAGATTTAGTATGCCCCTTGAATACTTATTAAATCAACTGTGTCCTAACTATAATCAATTTAACGTTCTTAAAAATTGTTTTACCGAATGCAATTATGTAGTTTGTAACTTTCAATACTTGATTTTTACATGTCGTATATTGTATTTTGTGACAGTTTAATAAAGGTTTTACTATCTTAATTTTTTATAGATCGTTATATAAGCAGCTGTATCACAAAGACGTCTGATACTTTTTCTCCAGTCTGAAAATGGTTAGAAAGTGGAAGCAGATTCCATGCACAGTTTTACCAGTAGGTATGATGCTGTGTAGTCCCTCGTGACTAAGAGGCGGGTCAAGAGCTGAGACGCACACACTGCCGTCACTTCCCATCACTTGTAACCTTCCCTAGAAAATTCCTCCTTTTTAATTGACGTCCTGAGGATTTGTAGACTTTTTTTTAATTTCTCCTCTGTAGAATAGCTTTCTTTCTTCTCCTTAACTTCTCTTTCTCACCAACATAACTTATAACTTATTTCTCTCTGCGTGTCTTCCTCTGACACTGTCACTTGACACTGTCACTTGACACTGTCACTTGACACTGTCACTTGACACTGTCACTTGACACTGTCACTTGACACTGTCACTTGACACAGTCACTTGACACTGTCACTTGACACTGTCACTTGACACTGTCACTTGGCACTGTCACTCTTCTTCTGAAACTTTACTTACCAAACCTTGATTCTCTTTTACCCAATATGATTGCCTAAGTTGCAAAATTAATCACTTGTCTCTCCTGCTGCTCTGTCTCCCTGAACAAGTCTCATTTCTACGCTTATCTTATTCTTTAAACATAGAATATTTTCTCCTCTTGGGTTGCCTTTCTGAGACACTTCAGTATTCACTACGAAAATAAAAATCTTTTCCCAGTAATTGTCATGCAAAAGTAACATTACACTTAACTACACAGTGCACCGTGACCAGAGCTCTGTGACACAGTCCACTGTGACCAGAGCTCTGTGACACAGTCCACTGTGACCAGAGCTCTGTGACACAGTCCACTGTGACCAGTGTCGCTCTATCACAGTCCATTCACTGAAGGTACTAACTACGACTCACTGGAGGTGCTAACTACGGCTCCCTGAGGAGTTAACTACGACTCACTCAATGTAGTACTGAGAGGGGTCGTCACATAACAAACACCACCTCACGAGACTTCACTGGAGGTGCTAACTACGACTCCCTGGAGGAGCTAACTACGAGTCACTCAATGTGGTACTGAGAGGGGTCGTCACATAACAAAAACCACCTCACGAGACTTCCATGTCAAAATCATTATTATTTCATGTATTATATTTTCGGAAGCTATATAATACTATATATATATATATATATATATATATATATATATATATATATATATATATATATATATATATATATATATATATATATATTGTTTATTTATTCCCTTTTGGGATAAAATCTGCTTAGCCGTTTCTTATAAAAAAAAAATCCTGGTCTTGTAATCTGTTGTGGATTAACATATCGTGGAGAAAGTTGACCACTTCTTTTATTGTTCTATTATCTTCACTTATATTATCTAAAGAATGTTTGACTGGACTACGAATATAAAGTCTCCTTACTCTGTGATCACTGCGGTGTTCTCTCTCATCATCTGTGCCGCCTCATCAACAACCACTCCACCAAGTGCTCTCTCTTGTTCATTCATTTTCGCTTATTTTATTTATGCAAAGAGCCAGACCAGTTTGGATTATTCAACGTATGGAGTTGAGGCTGAATCCTGTGTCCGCTAGTCGCTAGTCAGATGCGTAACTTTCACAGTCAGAGCTGTGGTTCTTTCCTGGTCTTTTCTTTGATAATGGTACAGTTCCTAATAGACATTCAGATTGTAAGCAAATTAGAAGCTGGCTGACACTTACTGATTTTAACATCTATCTCTTTCTTCATCGACTGTGTTCTACAAAGTGGTCTCTATACCTTGCTATTTTACACAAATAACCCGCACAGAGGAGAGAGGAACTTACGACATTTTGGTCCAACTTGGACCATTTGGTTATTTGTGTATTGAACCAGTCTCGGTATTGTGCTTATTTGTTCTTCTTATTGTTTTAACTGTTATTCTTTAACAGCCTTCATAATTCATCTATTGGTATCAACTTATAAACAGAGGATTTATCTTAAGACATTTTAATTTAACATAAACAATGGGAGGTGTATATCTTCCATTAAATATATACTGAGGGTTTAATTTAATTCTTATTTTAGTGGGGAAATAATTCATAACTGGTGGGGCCTTAATGACCCTGGTTAAGGAGACAGACTTAAATCCTAACAAAGAGTTCAGTCAGGCACTTTACAGTCCAATTATCTTATGTCTGAATTTAATTCCAACTTTCTCTAGGGCATTTTTTATTCTGTCATGTTTAATCATACTAAAGCATTGTGTTTAAAAATAATATTAAAATATTTTTTGGGGGCAAATTTACTGCGAGAATATTGATGTAGATGAATGGTTCAGAGAACCGACAAGTTGGTAAATTAGAGACATATGCAACATTTGGGTATCTATATTGAGGAAACGTTTCGCCACACAGTGGCTTCATCAGTCCAATACAAAGTAGAAAGTTGTAAAGAGAGGAGGAGTTTGAGGTAATCAGTCCCTCGGCCTGGAGTCGATGTGTACAGTCCATCAATCTTGTAGTAAGTACAGCATAGGGCAAAAGAAGTTACTTATATACTGTAGTCAGGTGAGGCGAAGCAGCAGGAGGCAGGGTCATAGTGGTACCATCCACTAGTCGAAGTAGGTCTTCGTCCAAAGGTTGGACAAGTGTTGAAGAATTCGTTTGTATCAAGATCCCAAGATGTTGCTGTGTCAGACAGGATGTAGATGAATGGTTCAAACGGATACAAACGAATTCTTCAACACTTGTCCAACCTTTCCACGAAGACCTACTTCGACTAGTGGATGATACCACTATGACCCCGCCTCCTCCTGCTTCGCTTCACCTGACTACAGTATATAAGCAACTTACTTTGCTCTGTGCTGTACTTACTACAAGATTGATGGACTGAACACATCGACTCCAGGCCGAGGGACTGATTACCTCAAATTCCTCCTCTCTTTACAACTTTCTACTTTGTATTGGACTGATGAAGCCACTGTGTGGCGAAACGTTTCCTTAATAAAGATTCCCATATGTTGCATAATGTCTCAATCTTCAATGTGTCAGTTCTTGTGTGAATGTTCTGCACACCAAGTAAAAGATCACTTTAGGATGGTGGTCAATGTGATGATTCATGATCATTGCTCAAGGTGATGATTATAGTGAAGGGATATGATCACTGTGTACGGAGGTGATCATTATCGATGGTGGTAATCAGCGTTCAGGGTGAATGATTAGCATGTAAAGTGAGACATTAGTGTGCTGGGTACATGGATAGTGTATAGGTGAAGAGATCAGTGTGTAGAGCGTAAGTCATCAGTGTGTAGAGCGTAAGTCATCAGTGTGTAGAGCGTAAGTCATCAGTGTGTAGAGCGTAAGTCATCAGTGTGTAGAGCGTAAGTCATCAGTGTGTAGAGCGTAAGTCATCAGTGTGTAGAGCGTAAGTCATCAGTGTGTAGAGCGTAACTGAATCGATCTGCAGTTAAGTTTGACTTTTAACAAAACAATAAACACTTCGTACTATGAAGAAAAAAATAATCCTAAAGGTTGACAGGTTTCTAAAATATAACAATTAATCTTTGCTCTTGATAGAGGCGCCTCTCACACGGGAAGTGCTCGCAGGGTTGTTATGACCTCGGGAACAGTTACGTACTTTAGGAGTTAGTCTTAGGAAAAAATCTTCAGCTTGTTTTGGTCTTCTGCAAGTGACTTCCATGGTTAGGTGACGTCTTGCAGGGAGTTATATCTTCAGGTGAATTTTTTTACCATTGATCTGCTTGTACCTTGACCTGATGAACCCTGACCTGATGAACCCTGACCTGATGAACCCTGACCTGATAAGTCGCTTGAAGGAAGGTATCCATAGCAAAGTGTAGTGGCATATCCTAGTAATATACATCTAGGTGTCATAGGAAAGGCTGGCAGGCTGCACCAGGAACTATCTGTGAACAGACAACGATCAAACACAATCCTTCCTGGGAATATTTAATTAACAATACATCCACATAGTTTATCGAAATATTTCATTCTCTAGTAAAATAATATCATGTGATCTTTTTTAAAGCTACATTTACAGGAATCGGGAAAAATGAATTTACTCTCATTAAATATTATTAAATCGTGTTTTAAGTCCTTGAACTTGTCATCTTAGAATACGTGGATCAGACTTACAAGTAAAGTAACTGAGTTAAGAGACTTCCCTCGTACAGTTCAGTGTAGATATGAGCCACACTTAAGTCTTCCGATAAGTCTTCCAATCAAAATTAATTCTTCACTATATATAAATGTTTTTTTTATATATAACATAAACTATTTTCTCTCTTTGGTCTCTTCATATGCCTTACAATAAAAAAATACTAGAATTGTCTTTCTTAATATTCTATAAGGTTGTTTTAATTTCTGTCCAAGGTTTTTCTTTGTCCTTCAAGTGTTTCCACAATATCATGTGTTGGTGCCGGACATTTAGCAAAGGTCGTGGTGGGTGTAGCCTCCGACCATCAGTGTGCTGATCATGGTGTTATATAAAGACCTTAGGAACAGATACCTTTAAGCCTATATTGGTGCACAGTTGGTCCTCACCTCCTCCCCCTCCCTCCTTCATACATATAAAATTCTAAATGTAAAGATGAGAAAAATTATTTTTTATTGTAAAAGAAAAATTAGAGCGAGCTCTAATAGTTGAGCTTTAAGCTTCCTGTATATTTGTAAACAATAGTACTAGCTCCTTCATGTCTGTCTAGTACTTACACTGCAGTACTTCATATATCAGGCAATATTACATTAAAAGTCAGTGCCAAAGACAGTATTACTTTATTTACATATTAAAATAACTTGTTTTAGAGTTATAAATAATGTTTTACCCTTAACAGTAAGTTTAATTAAAATATAATAACTACATTTCATTAAAAATTTTGAAGTATCTTTGCTCCTGACCTCGTATTCTTTTCTCTGGGTATTATGAACAATGTTATTATTCTAATTCTTAAAACAATTTAATGTTTTGTTTAATCACCCATAGAGGCGCAACAGTAGTGCTGTGAAGGATAATGATTAACTTTTAAAATTACTCTAACATTTTTTTTAAAGGCTCCGCTTCTGTATGATATATACTATTGACAACAACAACAACAACAACAATAATAATAATAATAATAATAATAATAATAATAATAATAATAATAATAATAATAATAATAATAATAATAATAAGAGATATAATTATGATAATGATAATATAACAGGTGTAAAAAGGTGGAACACTTTAACAGGGAGTAACGCAAGTGTTCCCTCTGTCTCCCCCGCAGGGTTTACGCTTGCGTATTAAAACAGTGAATATGTTGAGTTAGTTTTGAAGATGAAACCGCGTCTCTACCAGCAGAACTCACCTACATGCACACGTACACGTACACGTACACGTACACGTACACGTACACGTACATCTTCCCTATAATGAGTATTATGATAAAAGTTTGAAAGAAGTTTTATAATCTTACGGGAAAAATATCCTCTGGGATTTAGTTTAGTCTTATGCTTTCAACACACCGGCTGTGTCCTATCAAGGTACGATGAGCCAAAACCAGAAACACACTCACCATCATTCGCTCAATAGCTGTCTTGCCAGCAATGCACATACATCACAATTCACATAACCCTCCGAGCTGCAACTCCTGCCCCCCATCCCTTCATCCTTCGGAGTATATACACGTATATACCATCCCCGTTACTTATATGGACAAATATATTGGCCAATGGATCATAGTGTTATGGGTGTTCCTTGCGGCTGTCAACACAATATAAACTCATGGATAATACGTGTTTTTTTTTTAATAACTTAAGTGTAATTTCATCTCTGGTTACGTAGATAGTATTTTTTTTATTTGTTTTAGAGCAGACGATGTTATGTCTGCTTACAGATTATTATTATAATCAAAAGAAGCGCTAAACCACAAGGGTTATACAGCGTCTGCTTACAGAGAAAACATTCTGATGATAGTGAACGAATTTTTATAGATAGGATAATCATGCCGAGTAACAAATTCTTTAATTGTTTTTACTGCTCATTATGAAGTATACATTGAATACTTAAAGGTGTACTATTATTAATTTATTTTTTATAATAATTTATAATAATAATAATAATAATAATAATAATAATAATAATAATAATAATAATAATATTATTAATTATTATTATTATTATTATTATTATTATTATTATTATTATTATTATTATTTTATTATTATTATTATTATTATTATTATTATTTTATTATTATTATTATTATTATTATTATTATTATTATTATTATTATTATTATTATTATTATTATTATTATTATACAGAGGCTGGAGGATTGGAGGACTCCTGGAGGGTAGTTGTAGTTTCCCTGGTGAAGAGACCTTCGGAGGGTCGCTGCCCTAGAAAACACACAAAAAAAATGTTATGTAAGGTGAAATTGTGGCCAAGAGGAGCGAGTGTGTGGCTCCTGCGTTGACCGTGCAACACCAGCAGCAGAAAGTGAGAAAGATCTCGCTGCAATGAGGTTGCATGGCATGCACTCTTAATTATAAAAACAGCTGAGGCATCATGTTGGCAGAAGCTGTGATGATTACCACTGAACTCTCAGCTACACCAGTCCGGTCTGATCACCGTAAACACCATGTACCACCCAAGTCACACCAGATACCGCCCAAGTCATACCAAGTACCACCCACCACCCGGCTACCGTGGCAGCAAGCCACCGTGACCACCGTCAACACTAGATCCCACCCACCACACGGCTACCGTGGCAGCAAGCCAGCATCCACACTCACCCCAGGAGGCGAGAAATTATACGTGTGGGTATTGGAAGCCACTTACACACCAGCCACAAATGATGATTCGGGAGTCGACAATTAGGCAAAAGTCTGAGCCAAGCTGGCAACAGTCTCTGATTGAATCCTCGGTAATGACTGTGATTGTACCAGGGGAAGGGGTCATTACCATTTTTAAAGTGGGGTAGGATAGAGGGGGGAGAGAGAGGAGGTTGGAGGAGAGGATGGGAGGGGAAGAGGGGGGAAAGTGAGGAAAGAGATGAGGGAAAGGTAGGAAAAAAACATTCAGGGACAGGGAGAAGAGGAGGAGGGGAAGAGGAAAGGAGAGGGACAAATCAAACAGAACGAGATGAACTTATGGAGATGCTGTGAAAAAGGAAGATTTGTTTTCTAGCCTTAACCAAAGTGTAAATTATGAATCTATTTACTAGTGTATTATTTCTGTACGTTTTTTTCTGTGTTATAATAAGAAGAGCTTTCACTCCTATGCTGCTGCTGCTGCTGCTCCTCGTAGTCTTTCTTCTCTTTCTATACACTATACACATCCTATGAATGACGGTTACTATTTCTTTTACGGGTTGGACTACTTAAGCAGCAGAAGGCCTCCATCAAATGACCAATGGCTCCAAGAAGTGATCATTATATTGCTGGAGCATACAATATTTATCTGTGTAAACCAGTTGTCCTCCAAATATCAAGCTTTCTTAATAATATGTATTCCTGCCATTTAATACCCTCGGTAGCCAAACCCACTACATTCACTGAGGTATCACCTTCAGCTCTACATCCTACCTGGACCAACATAACAGCATCTCTAAATTCAGGTATAATCGGTGATAGAGCAACTGACCATTACCCTACTTTTCTTCTCGCTGACTTATCTTGCCAGTTTGTATACAAACTTGAATGAAACGAGTATAAAAATGCTTGACATAGTTTATACAGCACTTGAAAAAAACGAGCATCATATTGGTCTTGTTTTTATTGATCTACGTAAGACTTTTGGTTCAACTGAACACAACATTCTCCTTCGCAAACTTAATCGTTACGGACTCAGCTACTCCTACAGCTACTTCAAATCCTACTTAGAAAACTGAAGGAAACACGTAATCACAAATGGCACTTCGTCAACTATGCAACAAATTAAATTAGGAGTCCCCCAAGGTAGCATCCTGGACTCTCTTCTCTTCCTCCTCTACTGTATACAAATGATTTACCGTATGCCGCCCATCATCTTAACCATCTTTGTTGATGACTCTTGTCATAATCTGCATCTCTCCCCAGTTAGCAATAAGCTTAAAAAAAGTACACCTGGAAAATAACAAATAAGCGTACCTTTAATTCAGAAAAAAAATTACCTTATACATAACTTTTGGGAATAAATCTTGTCCCCAGTACATACAAATTAATGAATCTGAAGCCAAGAAAAAGGTTGACAGTAAGTTCGTAGGTCTGCTCGTCGATAATAACTTAAAGGTTAAATGATCATGTCCAGATTGTATAAACAAAATTAAAAAGTGTAGATATGCGCTCCAAAATCCCATATTATGTTCCTCAGTCTATACTATTAACATTCTACTTCCCTCATTTACACATATCTCGCTCGTGGAATTTGTTTTTGGCTTGGGTTCTCCCGCAACTGTCCGCCTCAGACCAAGTATCACACAGCAAAAAAAAGGAATTAAAACTATCACAAACCCAAATTTTGGTCAACACACCATGCCTTTATTAAAATCTTCCTGGAAGACTTTAAAAGGCATTTCACTTGAAACAAATAACTTATATTTCTCGCGTTCACTTGAACCTCTTTAGAAACTCGGTGCAAAAAAATGTGGAATACCTTTCGCCCGTTTGCGAATTGTTTAGCATTCCTATAGGCCCATATTTGGGATTAAAGATTATATGACTGGTAGTGTAAGGGTAATACGAAGCCTTAATATTAAGACTCTTTGAGTTGGTGATAGACTTTAACCCAATTAACCAACCAACGTCATAAATCACATGAAAAGAATTCATAATATATTGCTGACAGGGTTAAATTATATCAGCAATGGTAATTCTTGCTCAGCTAGTTTAAAGTAGTTTGTTAAGTGTGAACCTTGTTGACAGCTCCGGGGGTCAATATACCTGCAGTTCTACTGTGCTCTATCATGAATACCATAATCCTTATCAGTATATCGTCTATACCATATATTAAGAAATATTCCCTTCTAGATGTATATACACTGAGAAATACACATTTATCGGTGTATATCCACTAATCGGTACACGTTTCTCAGTGTATATATACTAAGACATATAACTGTCGGTGCGTATGTCCTACTGAATATACATTGGGGCAAGTCCATCAGTCAGGGTCGCTACTTTCTGGAATAAACTGTCTTCTCAACTAACTTGATGTTCTGCTGTTCGAGACCTGTGTGTACATCTTCACTCATTACTTCAACTCATTGTTTTCCCACATACTAATATTGAACTCTTTTTTATGTATTTTTTAAAGAGTCTGTACTTTATTAATGTCTGTGTATAGTTATCATTTGTATAGATCTGTGAACACGATTACACTGTGTGGACGCTCTTACACTGTGTGGACGCTCTTACACTGTGTGGACGCTCTTACACTGTGTGGACGCTCTTACACTGTGTGGACGCTCTTACACTGTGTGGACGCTCTTACACTGTGTGGACGCTCTTACACTGTGTGGACGCTCTTACACTGTGTAGACTCTTACACTGTGTTGAAGCTTTAATGTTGTGGGCAGGCCTTTAAACCGTGTGGGTACTCTGATCCACCACGAAGCCTGTTCTCAGACCGAGTCGCGGGGGCGTCGACCCCCCGAAACCCTCTCCAGGTAAACTCCAGGTAATACATGAAAGCTTTTGTTCCCTCTACGTAACAGAGGAGGTCGTGTGTAGGCAACCCAGACATTAGTGCCTGTGTAAGCCTAGTTAGAGTGTTTTAAAACTAGACTAAATTGGCAACCAATGGTAAACAAAACCACCCTCACCACCACCATCACCACCACCATCACCACCACCACCACCACCACCATCACCACCACCACCACCAGTTATACCCACAATTTACTTTTACTAGTAATAACTTAGGCTCAGTCGATATAAATCACTGGTGATGACACGAACACAAACTTTATGTGGCTTCGTCTTTCAAGTTATCTATGAACGTGTTTTTATCAACGATTTAAATAACGTTGAGTAAAACACGTTCACTAATGAATTTAAAGTTGGTTTTAGATGTTACGTTCTAGTGAAGTTACGTAGAATATAAACAAAATATTCCAGATCGGATATTTTTTTAAATTTTCTGTTACGTTGTATAGAATTGGCCAGTTTAATTAATTAATTTAGTTAATGTAACGTAACTTAACCCAACCGATGTAACTTAGCTTAAACTATTCTAAAATGACTTAACCTAACCTATCCCAATCCAGTCAAATCAATCCTAACCTAACTTAACCTAACCTAACTAAACCTGCCCTTCCCTATCCCGACCTAACCTAATCTAACCTACCTTAGCTAAACCAGTCCTAACCTAACTTAACCTAACCTAACCTACGTAACCTAAAATATCCTAACCAAACCTAGCCTAATCTAATTTAACCTAACGTAGCGTAATCCCTCCCAGAGTATCCTGTTCTTCATACATCTTCTTCCAACATATTCAATGCATCCTCTTCTTCATATGTTGCCAGAACATGAATTCTGTGTTCTGTTCTTCATATGTTGTCCCAACATATTCTATGTGACTGGTTCTCCATATGTTGTCCCAACATATTTCATGTGACCTGTTCTTCATTGTCCCAACATGAACTCTGTGTAGCCTATTCTTCATATGTTGTCCCAACATGTTTCATGTGACCTGTTCTTCACTGCCCCAACATGAGCTCTGTTGCATACATGCATCAGCATATTACCGACTGCAATGAACAACAACACAGTCGCTGTACAAGCTTGCAGCGTGACAACAGTTCGCCTTACATAGAACGAAACGTTACTCTGCACACCTGCGTGAGGTATTTTTCCGTTCTGCATCGAGTTCTCCCCGGGGTATATACACCGAGAGGCGCATGTCGTTCTGCGAATATATGGTGAGAGCTTTCTTTAATCTCTGTTTTAGAGATTTAAGTATGCTTGTCTGGCGGTGGGAAAAAAGTTCCGTGGAGATTTGATGACTCTGGTATATTCGATGTGCTTTAAAACCCATTAGCCAACCAACCAAGCATGTGTGGTCGCAGCGTGGTCGATCCGCGGTCCTGCGAGAGTACGTTTGGTCCACGGCGGTGCGCAGGTTTCCATGAATAATGCAGCTGGCACACCCGCCGCTCGCTTCAATTCAGGCAGGTAAACAGGTTTGGGAAACGCAGATATTAGGGTAATAAACCAGCGGCCGGCCAACACATGTGCCACAGTCACGCGATGGTGCTTATTTCTGACCAGATGGTGCTCATTTTGGCCAGGTGGTGTTCATTTTCAGCCAGGTGGTGGCAGCGTTGGAACAGGTGGTGTCTGCATAAGCACAGGTGCTTTCTGCATTAACACAGGTGGTGTCTGCATTCACACAGGTTGTGTTTGCATCAGCACAGGTGGTGTCTGCATTTGCACAGGTGGTGTCTGCATTTGCACAGGTGGTGTCTGCGTTAGCACAAGGGGTGCCTGCATTACCACAGGTGGTGTCAACATTAATACTACCCTGAGGTGACACCTCACTCAGAGAAGGTGACAACACCTCACACAAACAGGTCTCTCAAAAAACTTAACTCACCCAAATATTTGTCCAACTTCAAGTTCAATTTCTCACCTGTCAAAGAACACACTGTATTTTTGTGAAAAAATATTTTTCTCTTTAATATTATGGACAATATTCTATATAAACTGTCAAGTTTATACATTCCACGACACAAATTTGATAAGAGATTATTCCACAATATTTCGTTGAACTGTAGAATTACAGGGAAGTAATTCTTCGGTATTAGTTCAGTCTACACAATTTCTTGTATCCCTTACATAAATGAACAAGATATTGCATATTTATGTTGTTTGATTCTGGTCTCAAGAGATTTGCCAGTTTGTCTAAAATAAAAGACATCACAACTTTTACAAGGAATGAAGTATACTCAACCTACAGATTCCTTGGGTATTTTTATCATCTCTCTCTCTCTCTCTCTCTCTATATATATATATATATATATATATATATATATATATATGTGTGTGTGTGTGTGTGTGTGTGTGTGTGTGTGTGTGTGTGTGTGTGTGTGTGTGTGTGTGTGTGTGTGTGTGTGAATGTATCTCAATGGGGAAGTGGAAAAAAATTCTTCCTCCGTAAGCCATGCGTGTCGTAAGAGGCGACTAAAATGCCGGGAGCAAGGGGCTAGTAACCCCTCCTGTTTGCATATTATTTGTGTATGTATTCAGTGATGTTATGGAACTAGAAACAGGCATGAGAGAAGCAAAGGCTCCCCAGGCAATAACCAGCCAAGTGTTGGGTTAACAAGGCAATTAACTCCTTGCCTGTCCTCTAAATTTTGTGCACCCCTTTCTCCGTACACTGGAGGCGCTGCCGTCATCACTACCAGCGACTTACTGCACGTCTTATCTCCCCGCTCAATAAATAGGTGCTGAAGGAGTACATGCTATGTGCTCACTCGCTGCATAATGCGTGATTACCCAGAGTGAGAGTGTAGTGTGTGAGACTCCGACGAGTGTGCTGGCAGTGTGCGATGGCTTTATTATATTACTGCGAGTATAGTATAAACCTTGGTAATAGATACCGACAGAGTGGTTTAGAAAAACACTTGAGCAAACACCAGGACATATTTATTAGAAAACGTTTCGGTCCTTGGATCTTGATCACTTCTAGAAGTGAGCACTTAACGTATGCATATCACTGAACAGTATCAGTATCGCTGGGGTCAATAGCAGACAGCCATAATGTCTTCAACGAGTGAATGAAGACTAACTTCGAGTCGACTCAGACAGCCAGTCTTCTTATTTAACATTTGGGGAGTCGGAGGTTATTTGTATTCTTGATGGAAGCGGCGCTGCGCCTCAACGCCGCGTTTTTTTTTTAAAGGGGGTCCTGCTTAGCAGCTCAAGACTAATTGTGCGCAGATTGTTTTCTAAGGTGAGGGTTGCCCGACGCCCGCCTCGAGACCAGCGCCCGACGCCCGCCTCGGGAATAGGACTTGACGAAGCCAGGAGCAGCGGCACCCGACGTTTTCAGCAGGAACAAGAGCGCAAGTCTTCAGCAGCAGCGCAAGTCTCCAGCAGCAGCAGAGCCCGACGTCTGCCTCACACAGCACCTTAATAAACTTGTTGATGGCCTCGACGCTGCCAGTCACCAGCTCGTGGGGTAAATCATCCTTCCGTTGAAGAGGCCCCAACTCCCTTTAACTTTAATTACCGCCAAGATGTTTCGGGGAAGAACCTCGCCCGGGTCCAATTCTGGACTCATTACCATAAAAACACTAAAAGTTGGTCCGTGCACAAACCAGCATTTATGCTCCGTATTTTTTTTTTTTTAATTTACATTCAGATTGAGAAAAATTATTCGTTGTTACTCAGCAGTTTTCGTGTTCTGGCCGCCTACTCATTATAAAGGATTTTCGTGTAATCAACCAGTTTGTCATAGAACCAGATTTTAATCACATTCTTGGACGGCGAAGATGGTTTTTCTAATAGGACATTTACAGCGGGTCTAAGTAATTGTATTCCGGACACGTCCCCATTACCCGCCCGTGTCAATTTTTGAGATAATTCTTCCTGGTGGGGCCAAGTAGGGCGGTGGAAATGTGCAGTGGTGGCCATGTGTGACGATGGCCATGTGTGACGATGGCCATGTTTAATGGTGACTATGTTTGATGGTGGCCATGTGTGTAGTGGCCTTGTAAGGTGGTAATGGCCATGTGAGGTGATCATTGAGAATTATGCAAGTAGTGAGAATTATGGAAGTAGTGTGAATTCAGCCACATTATGATCATTCTTAGTACATTTATAAATATTTAGAAAGCACAGTCGCTCAAAGCAATTAATTTTAAACCAAAATTATTTAAAATTTACAGTAATAAAGAAATACGAGAAAGCCGAGAATAATGAGAATAACAGTAAGACTATGTGAACAGTTGAACCGGTGTAATGGTGTTATTTAATTGGGGGTTCATGATTGATTTACGCACTTTCCGAGGCTAAGAGGTGAAGCCTGCAAAGTGCAGAGGTCAGTACTCTGAAATGTGTGTGCGTGAATGGACTTCTCTCTGCTATAGAGTGATCATCATGGAGATGATCTAGAGACAGATGACACCCAGTCCCAGATGTTCCGAATGTGTGAGAGGGAATGACGCTGCTGCCTCACATATCTGCTTCGCAGTTCGGACATGACAAGCACAACAAGTGGTAAAGGTTCAGAGTTACTGAGGTATTTTATTAAAGAAACTTTGGTTTTGAAACCTATTTTAATACTAATTTGAAAAAAAAACTAAATTGGCAAAATTTTATTAAACTGCCAGCGAATAGAAACAGTCAGATGCGTCAAGTTCCTTGATAATGTGAGTAGTCACGAAATCGCTTGGAATTCCTCTATTTTTTCATAGTGGTTGTCTTGCATATTTTGATATCACCTGTTTACTGTGATCTTTTTGCATATATATATATATATATATATATATATATATATATGAATTATCTGAAATCTTATATATATATATATATATATATATATATATATTATATATATATATATATATATATATATATATATATATATATATATATATATATATATATATATATATAAATATAAGATTTCCAGATAATTACCATAACTTTGAATTAATGGGATAGGTGTTATATATATTTTTACATGACTATTCATTTTCAGGATAGAAAGTACAGTGTCTCGATATAACTATGCGAATTCCTGGCTGATGAACACTAAGTTATAATAACACTAATACTACCTAACTACAGTGTCCAGGACTGCTCTGCCCCAACATGGAATCGCTAATTATATACAACCCATTATAAATAAATAAAGAGACCTGCCGCTTTACTGAGCAATAAATACGAAGTCTTTGCTCTTTTGAGGATGACTTTTGCAGTGGAAACCTCACACAGAGCAGTGGAAACCTCACATTGAGCAGTGGAAACCTCACATTGAGCAGGTGAAGCCTCACATTGAGCTGTGGAAACCTTATATAAACCAGTGGAAACCTTACATAAACCAGTGGAAACCTCACATAAACCAGTGGAAACCTCACATAAAGCAGTGGGAAATTTTCACCTGAGCGGTGGAAACCCAAACAATGGAGAGATTTAAAGGCGCGTCTGTGTGTCTTCACACTTATCTCAATTAAGACTTCCGCGGCATTAAAAAAAAGGGGGGGAAAGTATTTTTCAGAAAATAATTGTATTCCAGTATTTTAGAGAGGCTGCAGTGCGTCTTCCTTCTTAGTCTTCCCTCGTGGAGTTTAAAATGTCAGTGTGGAGTTTAGAGACGTCACTGGGAGTTCTGAAGCCTCAATGAAGGGGTTCTGAAACGTTACTATGTGGGTCAGAAACGTAGTGTGTGTGGGGAGGGGGGGTCTGAAGCTTGTGAGTTTTCTTGTAAACAGTCAATGTAATTTATTTACCTGGGAAGTTAAGAATTCTGAGTGTCGTCGGCACAGCATGTTACCTGTGTTGCCTATAGTCGCTTCCGGAGGTTACCGCCCCGGCGGCCCGATCCCAGATCGGGCCTGCTGCTTGCTGGCCTCATAGCCTCATGGCCTCATTTCCTAGGCTATTGGTGACCTCCGCCAGCAGTCCTAAGTATGCACCACAACCCAGATGATCAGGAACTGTCTTGACAAATTTATCAACTTCCCTCTCGAAGGCAGCTAAAGGCTTGTTTGTTAGTAATCCTACTTATGTATTAAGAGAGTGTCGTCGCTTCAAACAGTAATGAAATCGGTCGTGGGTGACAGAAGTGGTGTGGCCGCTGTCAGTGGTGCGTCAATAGTGTCTCCGTTCCGGTGTATAATGATGGTGAAGCTCTTATCAAAACTCCAGGAAGAAACTGGGTTCCAGTGGATCCGTTCTCGACTTTGAGTTTCGGTCTTATCGCCGGAGAAGATCTGGGTCTGACCACCACCTCTGGCCTCCAGATGGCGGTCAAAGGCAATGATGATCCAAAAAAGTAAATAAGACAAATAATGTTAAAAGTTACGGGATAGTAACCTGATATTTAATTTGCTCGGTGAAATCGCTATTTGTTCAATTTGATCGTCCGCTCTACATGCTGTTGTTCGTCTTCCCTAGGTAGGCAACAATGAGAAAACATCCTGAATCTGCATTGTATTCTCTCTCTCTCTCTCTCTCTCTCTCTCTCTCTCTCTCTCTCTGTATTTATTGTCGAACTCCTGCCAGCCTCCTGTTCAGTCTATCCTCTCATCCCAAAGTATTGCATACTCCATCTCAAGTCTATCCCCCTCCTTCCAGTTTATCATTCCCTTTTCTTTATCTGCTATTTCTCCCATTCCATTTTGCTATCCCTGTTTCTTCATCTCCCTGTCTCCCTATGCTTCTTTTCTCTGTCCTGTCTCCTACCTTTTCCGGTCCCCATCCTTGTCACTCTCCCCATCCCCAACCTTACTTTCTCCTCTTTCCCATTCCCTATCCTTCATCCTCCTCATATATATATATGCCTTCCATCGCCATTCGCCATATCCTCCTATCCTCACGCTACTCCATCAATATCCTCATCTCTCGCCCTTATCCTCCTTTCCCTCTACCATCTATTCTTCTTACTCTTATCCTCTTCTCTCCTTTCAGTCTATCCCCCCCTCACTTCCCACTTCCTAACCTCCTCTCTTCCCTTCCCTATCCTCATCATACGACATCCCCTATCTTCATCGTATTCTGTCTCCTATCCTCCTCTTACCCCATCCCCTATCTTCTCTGCCCATACCTTCTACTCGTCTCTGTCCATCCACAATCCTCCCACGACACTTACGTACGTACGTAACCTATTCTATGTAATGGAATATAACAGGAAAATCTGGCTAGCTATCGTTCCCACTGTGAACTATCGCACATAAAAGGGGTAGCAAAGCCCTACTGAAGTATCCAATTTTGCTGAATAAAAAAAAAGGTGAAAAACATCACTGCCCAACACTACTGCACCAGAACTAACTTCCCACCACTGGATACACCAGTGAATAAGACACATATGGAACACTTGATGAGACACATGTGCAACACTTGAGTGTCTTTCTTGAAGATACCCAAGTGTTGTACCTGTTTCTTATTCTTCATCTTCTCAGGTATGTATAACTTCACTATGATAACTCATGGCTCCCTATCTATCGTAAAGCCAGTTATCCTCAATAAAATTGTCTATTTTGTATGTAACGTTATATTGTTCTTATTGGATTTCTTATGATTACTTGAGGACTTTTTGACACGCGAGTATTAAGCGCTTCCGAGGGAATATGACTTGTTCCTTGAAGACATGGAGAGAGGGCTGCAGAATGTAGAGGTACAGGTCAGCAGGATGTAGTGGTACAGGTCAGCAGGTTGTAGTGGTACAGGTCAGAAGGAGGTTGTGTGCTGAAGGTTTTCGGGTGTTAGTGGTGGTGGAGTTGGAAGTCTGCAGGAGGTGGTTGTGGTCTGGAGGCGGTGGTTAAGGTGGAGGTCTGCAGGAGGTGGTTGTGGTCTGGAGGCGGTGGTGAAGGTGGAGGCTTGCAGGAGGTAGTTGTAGTCTGGAGGCGGTGGTGAAGGTGGAGGTCTGCAGGAAGTGGTTGTGGTCTGGAGGCGGTGGTGAAGGTGGAGGTCTGCAGGAGGTAGTTGTGGTCTGGAGGCGGTGGTGAAGTTGGAGGTCTGCAGGAGGTAGTGGAGAAGACTTGTCCATCAGAGCTGGAGGCCAGGCAGGTGAACCCTGTCTCACCCACGGTGTTCGTCTGCTCCCGGAATCCGGTGTAACTGGAAGCTCATTTAACTAACAACGTTTTGCAAAATAAATTGTTGCAGATTTGGAAAGGCAAAGACGAGCGTACTAAAACCTTTACGAAATGTACGAAAGGATGAATCATAGCCTGTTTTCAGTTTTTAAATATTCTGTATCTTCATTCATTGTTTTATGTGATGAATTGTTATGTTTAGATGATTTACTGACACAGAAGTAAACTTGAAAGATAAGTCTTTTGAAACGTTTTAAAAGATGATTTTTTGTTTAACTCTGAGATTACTACATCACGTAAATAATCTCAGATTTAATCTTCGTTAAAGCTAACTGGACATAAAGTATTATTTCTAGATAACTCATCCATGACTTGAGAACTTTGTAAAAGAGTTCAAAATACGTGTTTACAAGAATGTGTTCTCCAATTAATTCTGTCTTCTGCTAAGACATTTTCTCCGATCTGTGGATCAGCTGTGTATTACTCTCCTGTCCCTTCCTGAGTATATTCTGGTCTCTCGCCAGGACTGGCAGACGATAGGAATGGTTGGCGCAGTATAATAAACTTTCTAGTGCTCTTCTCTTCCCTATTTTCTCATGTAGCTTCTCTCAGGGCACTCTCGTCCGTGGCTAGGGTGGCTGGCTCTATCGGGCGATGACCCTCTGACTCGTGGCGCTATACCCGGACATAATTACTCCAGACCAAGATCAAACAGCACTTAATGCTTTACAAGTTTTCTAACAGATACCCGCAGATTAATGACCACGACGACCTGCACGTATCAGGGTAGAGGACCACCGGGGCTCGTAAAGGCACTGTACAACTCCCTCGGGATAATGTTTTAAGTAGGAGAAGAATGAAAAATAACTTGGGTTGCCGTTAAATTATTCAGGCCTCGTCCCGAATTCTACTTCTTTTTTTAAGCCCTAGAGGGATTTTAATAATTTTCAACAATCTATTTTCTCTTTTGTCTTACTGACGTCTTCTGCAATAAATTTCCTTGTCACGCCTGCAGCAGATTTCATAAGTGCCCAGAGCGCCCCTACCATGCCACTAGAGACAGTTACTAAACATATGCACAGATTACAACAAAATAAGTGCACCTTGCAATGAAGAACTCTTTTCAAGAGTTCTTAAATAACGCACGATGGAACATAAAGTGAACCAGTAACTGGTTTTTTTCAATACATTATACCACTGCAAACGGGTGTCGTGATGCAGAGGTGGAAGATGGCTTATGTAATTTTTGTCCTTGATGCAAAGGTGAAAGATGGCTTATGTAATTCTTGTCCTTTAGTCAGAAGACAAATCCATCCCATCATATTACCACCCAATAATCATTACCTCGGTAGTAGGCACATCATTAGAATCAATAATAAGTCCACCTTGATGAGATTAATTTGATTAATGAATCTCGGTACGAATTCACAAGGGGCCGTTCTTGCCTCGCAAATTCACTGACTTTCAGTAAAGCATACGATATTTATTTGGATTTCAGTAAGGCTTTAGACAGCTCCAAACAGAAGACTGTTAAAGAAACTGGTAGGAAAAAAATCTTTCGTGGATCCAGCCATAAAGCAAAGAGATTTCATGGGGTGAAATCAGTAACAAACGGCATCCACAAGGATAAATTTTGGGCCCCATTTGGCTTAATATCCCTTTATGCGCCTTTCTGTCCTTTTATTTGCATATATGTATATGACGACTGAGCGGTCGCTTTAAGTTAAAGGGAGCGTAAACCATTTTCTTCTTAACAAGGGTACACTTAAACAGAGTATCGAGTCCGCAGCCGAATTATCTACTTATGCAAGTCATTTTGTAGTAACAAAATAAAAGGGTAGTTTTCCGCCCATGCTAAATATTACATTGCAATTCCTGTTATTTTTTTTCCTCCATTACGAGATATAAAAACCGAGAGAGTTCCAGCAGAGTTTTCCACTCAAGCTGGACATGGTAAATTAGACACATATGCAACACTTGGGTATCTTTATTGAAGAAACGTTTCGCCACACAGTGGCTTCATCAGTCCATACAAAGGAGAATCGTGAAGAACAATAGGAGTGTGAGGTTGTCAGGCCCTCAATCTTGAGACGATGTTGTCAGTCCATCAATCTTGAATAGAATAACAGCATATGAGCAGAGGAAGCTTATATACTGTAGACAGGAGAGGTGCAGCAGTTGTAGGAGGTGTCACATTTGTTCAATGTGGAAGTAGGTCGTGCCCAAGGAATAGGCAAGCGAAGAAATCCCTGTATTAAGATACCAAGATGTTGCAGTGTCAGACAGGATGTGAATGAATGGTTCAGAGAACCGACGAGTTGGTAAATTAGACACATATGAAACACTTGGGTATCTTTATTGAGGAAACGTTTCGCCACACAGTGGCTTCATCAGTCCATACAAAGGAGAATCGTGAAGAACAATAGGAGTGTGAGGTTGTCAGGCCCTCAATCTTGAGACGATGTTGTCAGTCCATCAATCTTGAATAGAATAACAGCATATGAGCAGAGGGAGCTTATATACTGTAGACAGGAGAGGTGCAGCAGTTGTAGGAGGTGTCACATTTGTTCAATGTGGAAGTAGGTCGTGCCCAAGGAATAGGCAAGCGAAGAAATCCCTGTATTAAGATACCAAGATGTTGCAGTGTCAGACAGGATGTGAATGAATGGTTCAGAGAACCGACGAGTTGGTAAATTAGACACATATGCAACACTTGGGTATCTTTATTGAGGAAACGTTTCGCCACAGTGGCTTCATCAGTCCATACAAAGGAGAATCGTGAAGAACAATAGAGTGTGAGGTTGTCAGGCCCTCAGTCAGGCCTACTTCCACATTGAACAAATGTGACACCTCCTACAACTGCTGCACCTCTCCTGTCTACAGTATATAAGCTCCCTCTGCTCATATGCTGTTATTCTATTCAAGATTGATGGACTGACAACATCGTCTCAAGATTGAGGGCCTGACAACCTCACACTCCTATTGTTCTTCACGATTCTCCTTTGTATGGACTGATGAAGCCACTGTGTGGCGAAACGTTTCCTCAATAAAGATACCCAAGTGTTGCATATGTGTCTAATTTACCAACTCGTCGGTTCTCTGAACCATTCATTCACAAGCTGGACATCATTGTGTCATGTCAAGCTGGACATCATTGTGTCATGTCAAGCTGGACATCATTGTGTCATGTCAAGCTGGACATCATTGTGTCATGTCAAGCTGGACATCATTGTGTCATGTCAAGCTGGACATCATCGTGTCATGTCAAGCTGGACATCATTGTGTCATGTCAAGCTGGACATCATTGTGTCATGTCAAGCTGAACATCATTGTGTCATGTCAAGCTGGACATCATTGTGTCATGTCAAGCTGGACATCATTGTGTCATGTCAAGCTGGACATCATTGTGTCATGTCAAGCTGGACATCATTGTGTCATGTCAAGCTGGACATCATTGTGTCATGTCAAGCTGGACATCATTGTGTCAGTCACGCTGGACATCATTGTGTCAGTCAAGCTGGACATCATTGTGTCATGTCAAGCTGACATCATTGTGTCATGTCAAGCTGGACATCATTGTGTCAGTCAAGCTGGACATCATTGTGTCATGTCAAGCTGGACATCATTGTGTCATGTCAAGCTAGACATCATTGTGTCATGTCAAGCTGGACATCATTGTGTCATGTCAAGCTGGACATCATTGTGTCATTGCAACTTTGGTTCTTAGAGTCTGTATGAAAGTTTATCCTCTCGATTGTAATGATATAAGATATAAGTATGCGAGCAATCAAACACATAGTTTTCAAGATAGTGATTATAAGGCTAACCAAATTTGTCTGTGAATATGCCAAACTGCTGGAATTATTTGTAACCAAGCCTAATCGTGTCTTTTACAACATCAGTCAGTCTGTTTACAATTCAAGTTAATCTCTCAGAACTTCTAACAAGCATTAGAAGATATTAAACAACATATCAGACCTATTAACAGGCTCTGAAAGTCAGTAATGGTCCCAGAATGGCCGAAGAGACAATAATTTCCTGGAGACATAAATTACCCTTGGCATCTCCTGCCGCCATCTCTCAAGTCATGCTGAGGTCATGTTATTGCAAATTAACCTTTTAATCTAATACTTTTAATAACTCTAGTGGTCGCTGGAAGTTTAGGCTTTTATTTAAAATCCTAATCGATACTGAAACTTTAACTTAAACTCAGTTAATCTAGAATGCTAAAGAGTTTATAGTTATTATGTTAATTTGATAACCATTCTAGGAGGACGATGGTCATTCTAATAAATTTATTATACTCTTAAAAGTCTGTTAAAGTGATTCAGAGGTGTTGAATGCTTTAAAACTACTGGTGAGGATTCAGATTGGAGTCTTGTATAAGTAAAATTTTACTGAAGATCTTAGGTGTTGTAATATAAAAAACAAGGCAACAGTGGCCAGTGTTTTATTACTGTGAGGACATGGCACCAGTGACTCTAGAGGTAAAAACATATATAAATGAATCCCGCGGTGCTGAGGCAACCATAAACTCATCGGACACAAACTATACACAGGATTTCAGAGTAGACATCAAGCTTTTCATCGACCTTTTCCTCATCCCCTCCTGCACCTACATACACAAAAGAGGTGACCCCTTCTTCAGTAAACATCGCTGAGAAAAATACTGAAACTCTTGTTGTGGGTTTATAGGGCCACTGACAGCTCACGCCGTACAGAGCCCATCTTGACACTCCCACAGACCACCTTCCTCGTCCTCTAACTCTTCTTCCAGATTAATCACCAGAAATTAATCGCTACGGACATTAATCTGGATAAAAACTAAGCAGGCCAGCAAGCCCCAGGAAGATATTAACATGTTTTTTTTGCAGCACTAACCGCTCACAGAGATTAACTGTAAGCAGATCAGAATTTATGACAGTTGGAGAAACGCGAGAATAAGTTAATTGCATGGCTGATGTCCGCGGCCGGGCGAGGCAGCTCGCAGATGAGACAGACGCGGAGGCTGGCTAATGAAACGGAGATTCCTAGGGCAGGGAGAAGAGAGAGGGAGGGAGGGAGAGAAGGATGGACGGACAGACGGATGGATTGAGGGAGGACTGGAGGGACTAAGGGAGGACTGGAGGGACTGAGAGAGGACTGAAGGGACGGAGGGAGGATTGACAATGGTTTTCATATCATCTGCTCTTTCATTACTTAAAACATAATTATATTCCATGAGTTTTTTACCTGGTTCTCTTTCAGTATTAAGATTACATCTTCATAATCTACTTTTAATACATTTCAGAGTGGTGAAATATCATACATACATACATATATATATATATATATATATATATATATATATATATATATATATATATATATATATATATATATATATATATATATAATCGTGCCGATTAGGTAAAACTTGCTATTTTGGCTTAAATAGCAACGCTCACCTTGCCATATAAGACAAGTGAAAATTTGTGTATGCAATAATTTCGCCAAAATCATTCTGAACATAACGAAAAAATATATTTCATTGTGTTTGTTTATTATTAAATTAATGTTAACGTATCTAAAATATATTTAGTTTGGTTAGGCTAAATTAAATTGCGCTTGTTGTAATAAGGTTAGGAGGTTTTCAAAGTTTCTCTTGGTACAAAATTATAAATTCTTACATTAACATAAATGAAAAAATATATCTTTAAACGTATAAGAAAATTTTAGAAAGGACTTAATTTTAGATAAGTTCTTGCTAATTGACCAGTTTTACCTAATCGGCACGACATATATATATATATATATATTTATATATATGTATATATATATATATATATATATATATATATATATATATATATATATATATATATATATATATATATATATATATACATATATGAAGGCCTTCCCCTTGCTATAACTTCATCCCAACAGGGTCGGAGACCCTTGGAGCATGGGGCATATGTGCTCTAAAGTTTCTCAAAGAGCTGGGTGAAAAACTCATCATAGAAACCAAGGACCACAGGGCGACCAGCTTCCTCTTTCAGAGAAACAGTGTTGCGATCCAGAGGGGAAATGCCTGCAGCATTTTGGGCACGCGGCCCACTGCCGGGGAGCTGGACGTAGTATTTGACATGTAGCTCTGAGTTGTTATCTATGTTGTTTACTCCCTATTGTATTCTTGTCAATGTATTTTGTCAATGTATTTTGTCTTGAAATAAAGTTTATACACAATCAAAAGATGGGGTGGTAGGGGAAGTGGAATATTCAAATGGCTTCAGAAACAAATTTAAATATTCTTCCTTGAAGCCTTTTTATCCACTTCTCCGAGGCTATGGGTCCCACAATTTACACCAGAGGTGGACCCCTATATATATGTATATACATACATATATATATATATATATATATATATATATATATATATATATATATATATATATATATATATATATATATAATGTGTATGTGGGTGTACTCACCTATTTGTGGTTGCAGAGGTCGAGTCATAGCTCCTGGCCCCGCCTCTTCACTGATCGCTACTAGGTCCTCTCTCTCCCCTTGTTCTACGAGCTTTATCATAAATCGTTTTAAAAGTATGTATTGTTCCTGCCTCCACTACGTCACTTGCCAGACTGTTCCACTTCCTGACAACTCTATGACTAAAGAAATACTTCCTAACATGTCTTTGACTCATCTCAGTCTTTAACTTCCAATTATGACCCCTAGTTTCTGTGTCCCATCTCCGGAACATCCTGTCTCTGTCCACCATGTCAATTCCTCGCAGTATTTTGAATGTTGCTATCGTCTTCCCTAACCCTCCTGTCCTCCAGTGTCATCAGGCCGATTTACATTAACCTTTCTTCGTAGGACATTTCCCTTAGCTCTGGAACTAGTCTTGTTGCAAACCTTTGCACTTTCTCAAATTTCTTGACGTGCTTGACCAGGTATGGGTTCCAAACTGGTGCTGCATACTCCAGTATGGGCCTGACGTGCACGGTGTACAGAGTCTTGAACGATTCCTTACTAAGGTATCGGAACGCTATTCTCAGGTTTGCCAGACGTCCATATGCTGCAGCAGTTATCTGGTTGATGTGCGCCTCAGGAGATGTGCTTGGTATTATTCTCACCCAAAGATCCTTTTCCCTGAGTGAGGTTTGCAGTTTTTGGTCACCTAGCCTATACTCTGTCTGCGGTCTTCTTTGCCCTTCCCTGATCTTCATGACTTTTCATTTGGCGGGGTTAAATTCGAGGAGCAAGTTGCTGAACCAAGCTACCAACCTGTCCAGGTTTTTTTTGTAGTCCTATATAATCCTAAACTTCACATCACCTGCAAACAGGGACACTTCTTAGTCTATCACTTCCGTCATGTCGTTCACATATACCAAGAATAACACTGGTCCTAGGACTGACCCCTGTGGAACCTCTCTCGTCACAGGCGCCCACTCTGACACCTAGTCACGTACCATGACTCGTTGTTGCCTCCATGTCAGGTATTCTCTGATTCATTGCAGTGCCCTTCCTGTTATACGTGCTTGATCCTCTAGCTTTTGCACTAATCTCTTGTGAGGAACTGTGTCGAAGGCCTTCTAGCAGTCCAAGAAAATGCAATCTACCCCCCACCCCTCTCTCTCGTTTCTTTCGTTACCTTGTCATAAAACTCCAGTAGGTTTGTGACACAGGATTTGCCTTCCATGAATCCGTGCTGATTGTCGTTTATAAGCTTTTTTCGTTCTAAGTGCTCCACCACTCTCCTGTGTGTGTGTATGTGTATGTGTGTGTGTGAATGTGTGTGTACTCACCTAGTTGTTTATAATTATTGCAGGGGTCGAATCATAGCTCCTAGCCTGTGTGTATGTGTGTACTCACCCAGTTGTATTCACCTGGTTGTGGTTGTAGGGGTCGATTCACAGCTCCTGGCCCCGCCTCTTCGCTGGCCGCTACTAGGTCCCTCTTCCCGCTCCATGAGCTTTATCATATCTCTTCTTTAAGCTATGTATGGATCCTGCCTCCACTACATCACTTCCCAGACTATTCCACTTCCCGACAACTCTGTAACTGAAGAAATACTTCCTAACATCCCTGTGATTCATCTGAGTCTTCAGCTTCCAACTGTGACCTCTTGTTGCTGTGTCCCATCTCAGGAACATCCTGTCTCTGTCCACCTTGTCGATTCCTCTCAGTATTTTGTATGTCATTATCATATCCCCACTATCTCTCCTGTCCTCCAGTGTCGTCAGGTCGATTTCTCTTAACCTCTCCTAGTAGGACATACCCCTTGGCTCCGGGACCAGTCTAGTGTGTGTGTGTATGTGTGTATGTACTAACCTAGTTGTACTCACCTAGTTGTGGTTGCAAGGGTCGATTTGAGTGTGTGTGTGTGTGTGTGTGTGTGTGTGTGTGTGTGTGTGTGTTGTACTCACCTAGTTGTGGTTGCAGTTGCAGGGGTCGAGTCAGAGCTCCTGTGTGTGTGTGTGTGTATTGGTATGTATGTATGTGTTGCGCTCCGAACTGTAACATCCCCACCTCCCCTTCAGGGTGCAGGCACTGTGCTTCCCACCTCCCCTTCAGGGTGCACGCACTGTGCTTCCCACCTCCCCTTCAGGGTGCAGGCACTGTGCTTCCCACCTCCCCTTCAGGGTGCAGGCACTGTGCTTCCCACCTCCAGGACTCCGGTTCGGCTAACCGGTTTCCCCTGAATTCCTTCGTAAATGTTACTTTGCTCTCGCTTCAACAGCATGTCAAATCATACAAAGCACCTGTCTCCACTCTCTCCTATCTAACACTGTTGGTAGACAGCAACCACCCGCACAGGTGGGTCCTGCTCCTGTTGTCTGTCTCATAAACATTCAAGACGACAGATACATCTTGTTGCTACAACTTATAGCTAATTCATACTGCACAAGCGGTTGTACATGTGTGTGTATACACACCCATCTGGGCTTCCTTCTAATTTCTTAGCAGTTTTTGTTTTAATAGTTATTCTTTTCATCTCCATGGAGAAGTGAAGAGAAACCTATTTTCCATAAGCCATGCTTGTAGTGAAAGGTGAGTAAAATGTCTGGAGCGAGGGTCTAGTGTGTGTGTGTGTGTGTGTGTGTGTGTGTGTGTGTGTGTGTGTACTCACCTAGTTGTACTCACCTAGTTGTGGTTGCAGGGGTCGAGACATAGCTCCTGGCCCCACTTCTTCACTGGCCGCTACTGGGTCACTCTCCCTGCGCCATGAGCTTTATCATACCTCTTCTTAAAGCTATGTATGGAACCTGCCTCCACTACATCGCTTCCCAAGCTATTCCACTTCCCGACTACTCTGTGACTGAAGAAATACTTCCTAACATCCCTGTGATTCATCTGAGTCTTCAACTTCCAACTGTGTCCCCTTGTTGCTGTGTCCCATCTTTGGAACATTCTGTCTCTGTCAACCTTGTCAATTCCTCTCAGTATTTTATATGTCGTTATCATGTCCCCCCTATCTCTCCTGTCCTCCAGTGTCGTCAGGTCGATTTCCCTTAACCTCTCCTCGTAGGACATACCCCTTAGCTCCGGGACTAGTCTTGTTGCAAACCTTTGCACTTTCTCTAGTTTCTTTACGTGCTTGGATAAATGTGGGTTCCAAACTGGTGCTGCATACTCCAGTATGAGCCTAACGTACACAGTGTACAGGGTCCTGAACGATTCTTTATTAAGATGTCGGAATGCTGTTCTTAGGTTTGCTAGGCGCCCGTATGCTGCAGCAGTTATTTGGTTGATGTGCGCCTCAGGAGATGTGCCTGGTGTTATACTCACCCCAAGATCTTTTCCTTGATTGAAGTTTGTAGTCTCTGGCCCCTAGACTGTACTCCGTCTGCGGTCTTCTTTGCCCTTCCCCAATCTTCATGACTTTGCACTTGGTTGGGTTGAACTCCAGGAGCCAATTGCTTGACCAGGTTTGCAGCCTATCCAGATCCCTTTGTAGTTCTGCCTGGTCCTCTTCCGATTGAATTCTTCTCATCAACTTCACATCATCTGCAAACAGGGACACTTCGGAGTCTATTCCTTCCGTCATGTCGTTCACAAACACCAGAAACAGCACCGGTCCTAGGACTGACCCCTGTGGAACCCCACTCGTCACCGGCGCCCACTCTGACACCTCGCCACGGACCATGACTCGCTGCTGTCTTCCTGACAGGTATTCCCTGATCCATTGTAGTGCCTTCCCTGTTATCCCTGCCTGGTCCTCCAGCTTCTGCACTAATCTCTTGTGTGGAACAGTGTCAAACGCCTTCTTACAGTCCAAGAATATGCAATCTACCCACCCCTCTCTCTCTTGTCTTACTGCTGTCACCCTGTCATAGAACTCCAGTAGGTTTGTGACACAGGATTTCCCGTCCCTGAAACCGTGTTGGCCTTCGTTGATAAGCTCATTCCTTTCTAGGTGCTCCACCACTCTTCTCCTGATAATCTTCTCCATGACCTTGCATACTATACATGTCAGTGACACTGGTCTGTAGTTTAGTGCTACGTTTCTGTCTCCATTTTTAAAAATTGGAACTACATTTGCTGTCTTCCATACCTCTGGTAGTGGCCCTGTTTCGATAGACGTGTTGAAGATTGTTGTTAAGGGTACACATAGCTCATCTGCTCATCTGCTCCCTCTCTCAGGACCCATGGAGAAATGTTGTGTGTGTGTGTGTGTGTGTGTGTGTGTGTGTGTGTGTGTGTGTGTGTGTTGTGTGTGTGTGTGTGTGTATGTGTGTGTGTGTGTGTGTGTGTGTGTGTGTGTTGTGTGTGTGTGTGTGTGTGTGTGTGTGTGTGTGTGTGTGTGTGTGTGTGTGTGTGTGTGTGTGTGATGTATTATTCATTAACTTTTCGTCATAATATTTAACTTTTCTTAATTTAAATATTTAATTATAGAGGCCAATTTTAACTTTGTCGCTCCGTTGATATCACTTTCTAATGCATACGCCTTTATATGTAAATTTTCTTGGTGTCTCGTTTACTCCTATCTTATATTTATCTTCTTCTTCTTCATCTTCTTCTTCTTCATCTTCTTCTTCTTCTTCATCTTCTTCTTCTTCTTATTATTATTATTATTGCCTTTTTCTGCCCTTGCTGCTAATGTCCGTATTCTGGGTATTACTAAAATTGTATCTACCTCACCCACGTCCGTAACAGGAGTGATTCAAGAGAATTTGTGAGGACAAACAGTGCCATTTTACGAAGAATGAGGGAAATGACAGCCCTACGTGATGAGTGAGGGGACGTGTGCCTGGACGTGCAGGTGATACATCTGAAAGTGTAGCCGGAATAGTAGTGAAATGGGAATGAGTGCCAAGAAGGGTGGGTGCGTCTCTGTGAGGCGTTAAGTTGAAAACTTACTCTCACACTGGTACCAGTAGTTAAACCATGTTGTTTGATGATCCATACATTGGTACCAGCAGTTAAACCATGTTGTTTGATGATCCCACACTGGTACCGGTAGTTACACCATGCTCTTCAGTGATCATCGTCGTCTGTGGTTTTTTACCCTCAAATGTAACTCGCCATCAGTTGCCCCAGGCAGATATTTCTTCAAGTTGTTTATTGATGATTTCCACTGCAGTTAGATTCATTTTTTCACATAAGTGAGGGTCAGAATGTAGTCACCTGCATATTTTTATTTTTATTGTGGGAAGTTTGGTAGTTTATTGAATCAGACATTCCATAACAACAAGTAAAGCATTTATCTTGCATGTTTCCCAAATTTAGCAATAAGCACTTAGATAAACCTTGCATACCATAAAGCAATTCTCACTTAGCATAGACTCAAGACACGGCTTCTTTATTCCATTGTATAAATGTTTTAAGGAACCTCGTTACGTATGGCTTCTCTACTATATCTTACTGTCACTGTCATCTATGTGACTCTGCAGTACTTATGTATAGCCACTGAAAAAGTGTTTAGGCGAGATCAGCGAGAATGTACTTCTGTTATGTCGGTGATAATGTACTAAGATTTAGTCAGGTCAACCCGTTGTTTATGTAATTAAGTCAGGTCAGTAAGAATGTTCCTAAGTCAGTGAGAACGTTGATATCTGGAATGAGTGTTCCATGTAACCTCATTGTGGGTTAATATATTATGACCTTCCGCTGATATATCTGTGTTGACATATCATAATAGTATAAGATATAGCTCATACTCTTATAGTTCAACCAATTCCTGGTATCACAATAATAGCTGTTTCATGTACATGTGACTAATCTTCTTGTTTAAGCAAAATTGCACTCACGACGCTGTTTGTATAATTGATTCCGAGACAATTTTTGCTTGGCGTCTCTCGCTCTCATGGTAAATCCAGGTGGTCGGCTAGATAAATATGAGTGGGTGCGGGTGGGTGTGAGTTGGTCCTGACTAGCTTGTGCCACTAGGTCAGATGCCGTGCTCCTTCCTTAAGTGAATGTAACCTGACCTGGCTGGATCGGGGCATTGGCTTAAGCCGGTTGGTGACTTGGACCTGCCTCGCATGGGCCAGTAGGCCTGCTGCAGTGTTCCTTCTTTCTTATGTTCTTATGTTCTTAAAACATCTTCGTTTTGAAGTAACTACTATGGAAACTTTATTTAAAAAAAATCTGTTTATCTCATCTTTAAATCTGGTGTCATAAAAAATGGCACATCACCTTAAATGCTTTTGATAAAAATCTATGTACACAACTCTGTTGTTTAAGAACTGGGCACAGAACTCTGGGTTCTTCCAACATCTGTGTACACGACTTTGTTCCACAATGAAGCACTATTAATCACAAACACGGTAATAGCAGCTTACGACACAGAGATGAGGTCCTCTGTTTTTTGAATGATGTGTAGACGTCCTTAACATCACATCCAGTGATGTGATAATTATTGTCTTACCGACTAACCAGGTCAGCCTACAAGACAAGTCTAATACCCAAAAGCTCCAGGAACAGAGTCGTCCTATGACTGAAACAAACCGACGGCAGGAGAAAAATTATCGACGACTACACAATCAGCAGGTGTCCTCTACCTCTGACCTGAGCGTCTTGAATGGGCAGCCGCTGACAAACTATAGACTAAAATGCGCTGACTCAGCACAAAACATTCAATGCAAATCTGATAAATAATTTAAAAACAAATGAAGAAAATAAATCAGAAGGTAACGACGGAAGGAAGAGTGTTTGTTGACTGGTGAAGTTTGAATTAGAAATAGATTGTTCTGTGCAGAATTAAGGAATCCTGTGATTTAAAGAGTGATAGCACTATATAAAGCACCATTTATTTACGGCTGTGTGACCCTTGTGGGATTATAATAATAATAATACCATTTATATAGAGAGTCACAATGTTTAAAACACTCCTGACTTAGAAAGTCAACACAATATTTAGAACATCCTTCATTTAGAGACTCATAACAATATTTTGATCAATTTTGATTTAGAAAATCAGAATGAAAACTCAGTATGTGCTAGACTCACAAGACTCACGGCCTGAGACTTATTTCCAAGGTTTATTCTGACAGGGAAAAAACAAAGAACAGTGTTGAACAGGTGACAATGGTGGGCAATATTTAAATAACAGTTAAGAACGGTGGGCAAGACAGTAGGTGGGTACTGTACACGAAGCTGCCTCCCCCGACGCCCTCTCGAGACAGCACAATATTCATCAGACAACTTAGAAAGTCAAATAAGTTAACCAGCTAGTTGCCTGTCAGCCAGCTAACTACTCAGCCAGCTAGCCAGGCAGCAAGCCAACTAGCCTGTCAGCCAGCCAGCCAGCCAGCCAGCCAGCTAACCAGCCAGACAGCCAGCCCACTAGCCTGCTAACCAGCCAGCCAATCATCTAGCTAGCTACTAAGAAAGCCAACCAGTAACTCCGTACAACATCCTAGATCAAATAGATGACATCCTAGATAGCATAAGCATTACTACTATTTACTTCCACCAGGGATCAAGCTTAGGATCAAGCTTTTGGTCAACTGACTGATCCAGCTATGAGAATCAAGCTGGATCAAACCTGTGTAACCCCCTTACGTGTTTAGCACTTTCACCGTAAGTGTAAGACCAATAATGAGGGAAGATGCAGATACAAAATGTCGGCAAAAGGAGAAACAGAAACAAAAGCAGTGACTCGGGATCATTTTGCCCACACACTGGGCTTTATTTTCGACGTTTCGCCCAACAGAATGACAAGAAACTGAACAACGCAGGCAAAAATTTAATGTCAATTAAGGAATAGCATAAGTTGTAAAATTTATCATTGACGGAGAGAAAGAGTTAGAGTTATCGGTCTTATTAAGAAGAGTGAAACATCGAAAAACCGAAACGAAAAATAAAAAAAAATGTCAAATCAAGGCGATTACTAAATGCGTAAAGAACTTTAAAAAATACGGGAAAGTTAAAAATCAGCCTCAGAATATAACATCCACTCAGGTCAGGTTAAGAAAAGTACTGCCAGAACAGGTCAGGAAAAGTTAAGACCTGATAACTACATAATCGCTTATAAAATCATTAAATCATGCGAGAGATAAGATAGGTAAGATTTTCTTTAGCATTATAAACAGCTAAAACCATAAACGGTACCGAAAAAAAACACGGGGAAATATATTTCAGTCTATTATTCTATTACGTCACAAGTACAGCTATTACGTCTAACGTACAGCTATTACGTCACACGTACAGCAGTAGACTTCCGGGATAGAATCCAACAAGAGGTAGTACGTGCTGCAGTCACTGGACATTTTAATAAACTATATGCCACACTAAACACTAAGACAGGACGCTGAAGGCAAGACGTTGTTCTAGTAGCGAGGCCTAAAAGGACGCTGAAGGCAAGACGTTGTTCTAGTAGCGAGGCCTAAAAGGCAAGACAGTTAAGTAGACACAAGCTTGTAAGGTTGCCATGACAACAGCTCGCTGGATTACATTTCGTAAATTTAACATTAAAAAATATAAATGGTTCAGAGAACAGACAAGTTCAACACTTGGGTATATTTAGTGAGGAAACGTTTCGCCACACAGTGGCTTCATCAGTCCATACAAAGGAGAATGATGAAGAACAGGAGGAGTTTGAGGTAATCAGTCCCTCAATCTTGAGTCGATGTAATCAGTCCATCAATCTTGAAAAGATAGATGATTACCTCAAACTCCTCCTGATCTTCAACATTCTTCTTTGTATTGGACTGATGAAGCCACTGTGTGGCGAAACGTTTCCTCAATAAAGATACCCAAGTGTTGCACATGTGTCTAATTTATCAACATTGAAAAAATATGCAAAAAGAGTGCAAGATGTTCTTTAATCAACGAAACAACAGCGACAGAGTGCCAGAGAGTGGCACTACACTCATGACAGAAGGAAGCAGCTAAGGCTGGTCAAGTCGACCAGAACATGGCACCCAACTACACAGCAACGGATTTTCTGCCCTGCAAAAGCCTATTCCGTGGAGGCTTTGAAAATAATTGAAAGACTGCCTTTGTAAGATGAATTGATATGCCACTATGAAGGGCACACAGAAGGGGATAGGAAGAGGATAGAGAGTGGGGTGAGGACGAACAGGACGTAAAATTCGTGGGGCTGGAGCAACATGTCAAAAAGACAATGAATACAGAGGTGTACATGATCAAATAAGAGGTACATGGATGGTAACAAGAGACTAAAGGTATATTACCAACTCAGGATATATAAAAAATAATGCTAGACGTTTACAACTATTTATTAATTTAATAACATTAATGATAATAACAACAGTAATGTTAATATTAATAAAAACAATAACGGACCACATATGGATATTCAACACTTTGTAAATTTGCTATTAAAGGGCCGAAAGAAAACCAGCTCACATATATTTGTGGCGATAGAGAAAACTATCTCAGTGGGAGAATAACTAACAAAGTTCCGGTTGAAGACGTAACTTCAAGATAAGCACTAAAATTTACACAGGCTAAAGCTAACTCTAGTCGATTTAGAGCTAACTGCGATCGTGTTATGGTTAAATGTGATCATGTTGGGTCTGCGAGACTCAACAGAGAGCACCTGGAAAGGGAGAAAAGACATTTTGTTTTTTTTAAGAACTTCTAATTAATATAACAACAGACGCAGTAACACTCACAAAACTCTTGAGCCTAAGTCTTAAGATTTATTTCTAAACTGCGAGTCAAAAGCGAAATACTGGGAATTTTAAAGTCTCTCAAAGAGTCAGCCAGAAATAAATAAGATACGAGTAAGAAAAAAAAAGCTGATGAGTGAATAGAGACTAATATGACTTGCACTCGACTAACCTTTCCTCACCTTTCTGCACTCAGTCCATTATTCTCCAGACCACTCACTCTACACCTAGAAAGATTGATTACCTACTTGTTTAACTGGGCTTAAATCTTATCCTCTACTCAAAGGATAATTAAGGCGCTGCATGGCACCTATTCACCACCATTCAACAAAACCTTAAACCCCAAAATAGGGTACCTTAGTGTTTGCCTCAATAAAATTTATCAAAAATGAATAAGCTGAATAAAATTCCACTAGTAAAGCATGTTAGAATGCAAGCCCCGAGAACCCCTGAGTTAAACTAACACCAAATTATGAACCACTAATAAAAAATCTAGGGTTTATTGTCACCCTTACGAGGTTAGTTTATTAACATGCCTCACCACTAGGTTAGGTAGTTAATTGACTAAGAAGCTACGAGGGTTACAATACGTTATCATGCAGAATTAACTATCATTAGGTAATAAAAACGAAACGTTATCTACGAACTAGAGAGTTGTAATTGACTAACCTGACCATACAATCACAAATTGCAGGGTCAGGGACTATTATCAGTATTCGCACACTGGGTACATTCCCACTTGTGATTAAAGGTTTCTTTCTCTTTTTAAATTGTGGGCAAAGTTTTGTGCTATAAAATTATCTTGCTGGAACGGCCGTGGGCTTAGATTCACAATATTCTGGGGATCATGTTTTATGACAGCCGATCGCAGAATGTTTGGTTCAATATCCCCTGGCAAGGGGCCACCTTCTTGCCTGTTCTCAACCCACTGGAGTGTCTTGTAGCCTCTGAAAATTTAAAAATAAAACACTCGGATCTTATACCGATATCTCAAGAGGTTTTGTGTACATTTAGTTGTGAGAAGCCCCATTTATATATATATATATATATATATATATATATATATATATATATATATATATATATATATATATATATATATATATATATATATATATCAAACTCGCGTTTTGCGGAAGATTCCAACGTCATATACGAATGTACAACACACGAAATCTTTTGTACGTTTCATTAGATAAGTCATAGTCTGCGCCTCGTCACGACCTAGCTTATACTTTGGCGCCCCATTATTACATTTTTACATTTAAAAATGTGGTGAAATATAAGTTTGAATTGACTTAAAATGTCGGTTATATTAGCTGTTACCATGATTCCCGAGTCAGGTTAGGTTAGGTTAGGTAAGGTTTGTCAGGAAACAGAACATGTGTTTCCTGACGAGGGTCTTGGTCATACCCGCAGCTGAAGCTTTTGGTCATCAGACCGAGGCCTTCCGCTGGCTTTAAAACTTATGATTATAATTATAATCATTAATTTCCCCCATTATCCTTTCTCGAGTTGACACCTTAATCTCTATTAGGAAAACAAGACACTGGTAGCAGACAAGTCTCTTAATACAGTGTATCGCCTGATAACACCCAGCCTTGGAATTTTCTTCTTGACTATCTGCAACTCTAAAAAAGTGATGTGGTGGATGGGAGAACGATGTGGCAGGTGTCCTAAGTGCATGGGATAGTGGAAAATGTTTTATAAGAAGAGTGAAATGATCTATTAAGTAAAAGTAGTCCTTATACATAGATAGGGGATGTTACCATAGTTATTTAATAGATGGCCCAGTAAAAAATAATGCTATAGTGTTAGTGATAATTTTGAATCTGTACAAGTTTTCACTTCTAAGATTCAGAAGAGAATCGCAAAGTTGGTGAAGGAGTTTGGATGGACGTATAGAAGAGAACACAGACGAGAGCAAAGCAATGATATGAAGTAGAAAGGTAGGGTATAAAAGAAAGGAGGTCAGAGGGAAAGCCCCCTACGACTGTAGAGGGCTCCACCTGGGAGTATAACGGTGCAGTGAGCTCATAACCAGCGGGCAAGAGGTACACGCGCACTATGCACCTGTACAATTATAGGCTGCAAGCCTCACTGTGGGGGTTCAACGACCTCGTCAGGTGCCCTCCTGGGTCCTCGTCTCCTTATCAGCGATGAATCAAGATCACCTGTATTGCCACCGCCGCCACTTGTGCAACACCTGGTTATTTATTTGAGACACGATGCGCCCACTAGGGAGGTTGTCACTTTAATACAGAGACAGTAGACTGGAGCATTTTATAGTGGAGACAGTGAAGAAGTGGGGAGATGTAGTGGCAAAAAGACGTTTTCATATGAGTCTTAATAATCATCGAGTCGGTATTATATACTTTTGAATTATACCACCGCGATCACCACCGCTGCATCACTGCCACAACAACTACTGGCCCATACCACCACCATTTTTAATTACCACCACAGCTCTTGTCCACAACCACCACACCTGCTGCCCATGATCACCACCACCACCACCTCATCTGCAGCTTGTAACCAACTACCACGATCTCTCATAGCTCTTACCCCCTCGATATGAAAGATATAAACTTCCAACCATCTCTGTGGTTGTTCAAACCTCCACTGGATCTCTGACTATTTTTTAAAAAAATTCAGTGTAAACAGCACCAGATATCATTGAGACATGACTATCTTGCTGCAGACTTGCGGAGGATCTTGATAAATGTCTCAGGTGCCATGTTAGTCACAGCCTTCACATGTACTGCGCTGGTGACCGCAAGAGTAAACAATGTGATGTACACCTTGATATGGGAATCTTGTCATCTGTCTTGGTTAAATTCGCTGGAAAGCAATGTATTCGTTGATGTTTATTCGTTGTCTTCCTTAAGGGAACCAAGAAAATTATATGTTGTGATGCATTTACTGTTTCTTCATGTACAATATTGTTATTTGTTGTGCTTATCATCATTTTTGTCAGTTATAGACATCTGGGGATCAGTACTAGATAAACTAATTGCTCGAAGAGGGGTGAATTATTAAAAATTCAGTGAAATCCACTAAGAAACTTGTGAGCTGAAGCGATAACGTTACTGTGTCTTAGGCAAAAATTTTAGTGGCTCATATAATTCACAAGTAATTTTTTTTTCCACCAGTGAAGAGGAAAACTAATTCATTACTTGTAATGAACTAGGTAATTTCTCTTGTTGTTTTACACCAGAGATAATGATCTGCTTGCGAACTATAACGAGCATTTCAAGACTAGCTAAAAAAAAAAAATTTCGTCTGGTAACTCGGCTCGTCGACCACTTAGTGGATATTCATGAATTTCTTGTTGTTTAGTGACATTAAGTCAATTTGGCTAAGTGGGATTAAAGTCTATCGACTACACGAGATCATTGAGACTGCGTGTGTCCCTTAATCAAGAATACTTCAATCCCTAAAATAAGGATGTGTATCAGTGTAAATACACTGAGAGACAAACCTTTCCTTCGTTCAGGTCAGCTGAATTGTCAGCTGGGGGACTGATTACCTCAAACTCATTCTGATCTTCACCATTCTCCTTTGTATGGACTGATGATGCCACTGTGTGGCGAAACGCTTCCTCATTAAAGATACCCAAGTGTTGCATATGTGTCTAATTTATCAAACAACAGATTAAAGCAAGTGCTGGGTGAAAAAGATAAACATTTACAGAGGGGAAACAAGAGAAGACAGAGGACACTTAATGGACCAATATTCTCATGTGAAGAGAAGTCAAAACAAGGAATAAGAAAAGCCAATTTTTTTTGTTTGTTTTTTCTTCTTTAGTTTCGTTCAACATGTTTCATTCTCCCTGTTTCTTTCATCCTCTTATTTTGTTCTATTCCCATTGCTCCATTCTCCTCCGTTCATTCCATTCTCTTCCTTTCCTCAATTCTCGTTCTTCCATTTTATGGTTCTCGATGCGAGTAAAAGTGAGTCTCAGATTTTAGATTCTTTTTATACCATGTAATTATTATTAGATTTTTTTTTTCTTGTCCACTGGTTAAACTGACTGTTATTATACGAGGATTGTCCGTGTCAGAAGATGGAGAGTTTAATGAGCGAGTGTGGCAACATCCGCTCGTGTGTGATGTATACCACCCAGACAGTTTGTTTACTGCCTTCTGGCAACCACCATCAGACTCTCCTGTGGTTTTTGGCTACTCTGGTTGTTAATGCAGTTATCGTGGTCGTCATTTGGGGGCTATTGTTGCCGTAGATGTAGTCACTGTAGAGTCTGGTTGGGGCTTGGTGTGTGGTTGAAGTTGGTGCGCGCTGTGGTTGGGGTGTTTGGTGTGTTTGTGGCAGTGTGAGTGGGTTGTGGTTGGTGTTTTAAGTTGTTTGAGTATAATCCCTGTGTGTGATGGGGTGTAATGGGTCTTCTTTTGTTTTTTGTGTCGGGATGTAACAGATCTAGTTTCGTGTGTGGGGGCTTAAATAAGCCCACCTTCGTGTGTGGGAATAGAACAAACCCACCTTCGTGTGTGGAGGAACCATATCAGATTTATTTTCGTGTGTGGGGGTTGGAACAAACCCACCTTGTGTGTGGGAGGCTGGAACAATTGTACCTTGTGTGTGGGAGGCTGGAACATTTGTACCTTGTGTGGGAGGCTGGAACAATTGTACCATGGGTGAGAGGTTGGAACAATTGTAACTTTGGTGTGAGGCTGGAACAATTGTACCTTGTGTGGGAGGCTGGAACAATTGTAACTTGTGTGGGAGGCTGGAACAATTGTACCTTGTGTGGAAGGCTGGAACAATTGTACCTTGTGTGTGGGAGGCTGGAACATTTGTACCTTGTGTGGGAGGCTGGAACAATTGTACTTTGTGTGGGAGACTGGAACAATTGTACCTTGTGAGGGAGGCTGGAACAATTGTACCTTGGGTGGGAGGCTGGAACAATTGTACCTTGTGTGGAAGGCTGGAACAATTGTATCTTGTGTGTGGGAGGCTGGAACATTTGTACCTTGTGTGGGAGGCTGGAACAATTGTACCTTGTGTGGGAGACTGGAACAATTGTACCTTGTGATGGAGGATGGAACAATTGTACCTTGGGTGAGAGGTTGGAACAATTGTACATTGGGTGGTAGGTTGGAACAATTGTACCATGTGTTGAAGGCTGGAACAATTGTACCATTGGTGGGAGGTTGGAACAATTGTACCCTATGTGGGAGGCTGGAACAATTGTACCTTGGGTGGGAGGCTGGAACAATTGTATTTTGTGTGGGAGGCTGGAACAATTGTACCTTGTGTGGGAGGCTGGAACAATTGTACCTTGTGTGTGGGAGGCTGGAACATTTGTACCTTGTGTGGGAGGCTGGAACAATTGTACCTTGTGTGGGAGACTGGAACAATTGTACCTTGTGAGGGAGGCTGGAGCAATTGTACCTTGGGTGGGAGGTTGGAACAATTGTACCTTGTGTGGGAGGCTGGAACAATTGTACCTTGGGTGAGAGGTTGGAACAATTGTACCTTGGGTGGTAGGTTGGAACAATTGTACCATGTGTTGAAGGCTGGAACAATTGTACCATTGATGGGAGGTTGGAACAATTGTACCCTGTGTGGGAGGCTGGAACAATTGTACCTTGGGTGGGAGGCTGGAACAATTGTACCTTGTGTGGGAGGCTGGAACAATTGTACCTTGTGTGGAAGGCTGGAACAATTGTACCTTGTGTGTGGGAGGCTGGAACATTTGTACCTTGTGTGGGAGGCTGGAACAATTGTACCTTGTGTGGGAGACTGGAACAATTGTACCTTGTGAGGGAGGCTGGAGCAATTGTACCTTGGGTGGGAGGTTGGAACAATTGTACCTTGTGTGGGAGGCTGGAACAATTGTACCATCTGTTGAAGGCTGGAACAATTGTACCATGGGTTGGGAGGTTGGAACAATTGTACCCTGTGTGGGAGGCTGGAACAATTGTACCTTGGGTGGGAGGCTGGAACAATTGTACCTTGTGTGGGAGGCTGGAACAATTGTACCTTGTGTGGGAGGCTGGAACAAGCAGCGTTGTCTGTAGTTACAATTAAATGGTTTGTTATAATGCATTTAGACAGTGTCTTAGCAATACCACCTCCTCACTGTTGTTGGTTGTTATTATTGTAGTTGTTGTGGTTGTAGTTGTCACCGTTATTGGATAATGTTATTGCCGTTTTTGGTTGCTGTTGTAGTTTTTGCCGTTGTTGGTTGTTGTTGGTATTGAAGTAATTGTAGTTGAGTGTTGTTGGTAGTTGTTATTGTAGTTAATTGTTGTTCTTATTGGTTGTTAATTGTTTTATTGGTTGTTGGTTGTTCGTGGGTTATTATTGTAATTAACAGGAAGCTGCAAACTCGTAGGGGTCATACAGTGGCTGGAGACTGGGAGGAAATTAGATTTTATCCAGGCTAGATGAAGGTAGCTTCAATTCCTTAGATCAGGAGCCCCACTCTACCACCACGCTAACACATGAGTGGTATCCCTCTCATGTGCTGATAATCAACACATGAGTGGGAACGCTCTCATGGGTAGAGCGAGTCCTAGCTCCTAGCCCCGCCCCTCATCTTACCTTTTGCTAGATTCACTTCCTAGCCTAGTTGGCCCTGTAATATCTGCTCTTGAAGCTATGTATGGAACCTGTCTCCACTGCTCCTTCCTCGAGGTCATTGCACTTCCCGTCCGCTATGAAACTTACATCTCTGTGTCTTGTCTGTGTCTTTTACGTCCATCTGCGTCCCCGAATACATATATCCCTCTTCTCAGATAGCCTGTCTCTGTCTAACCTATCAATTTATCTGAGTATTTTGTATGTTGTTATCATGTCTCCCTGGTTCTTCTGTCTTCCAGTGTCGATAGGTTCAATTCATGCTCCTTAGATTTTATAATTATTCTTGTTGCATACTTCAGCAGTTTCTTCAGTTTCTTAGTTTACTTTGACCATTATAACAGTAGTAAATAAGGTCTATTTCCTTTCATATATAAAATATATATATATATATATATATATATATATATATATATATATATATATATATATATATATATATATATATATCTGTATGCGTTTAAATTCTTATATATGCCCTGCTAGTGTGGAAGATTCAGAGTTGGGATCCTACTTTCGAAGGGATAAATAAATATTAGTTTGTATTTTTTTCTGAAAGCAGTATATTGCATGTATAGATTAATATAAGAGTTACTGGTTGAGTTTGTATACACTAGATGAAGTCAATCGACTCGTTGACCTCGCCTTCCTTTTCTGTCATTCTCTGGCTACCTCTGTCATTTCTCAGGCCTTTGATTGGCTAATATCTTATGACACTTCCAAAGGTTATAGTTTTTCTCCAGTATACTGTACTTCGTCTCTACTCAGTGAACTCGTGACGTCAGCTCTACTTATCTGTCAGTTCAGTTGTGGAGAAAGTTTGGTGTCAGCAGCTCTACCAATAATGAAGGAGGAGGAATGGTTAATATGTGTCGGTGTTTTTGCACTTTATACAGCTTACCAACGAAGCTAGTCCCAGAGCTGAGGAGAGTGAGCTGTGAGGAGAAGCTAGATGAGCTAAACCTGACGATACTACAGGACAGAAGGATCAGAGATGATATGATTATGACGTACAAAATACTGTGAGGAATTGACAGGGAAATTCTGTTTGAGAGGCGAGTCTCAGGTACACACGGCCAGAGTAGGAATTTAAAAGCAGATAGGAGTCACGGGGATGTTAGGAAATACCTTTTTAGCCTTAGAGTTGTCAGAAAGTGGAACGACCTAGACAGTGAAATGGTAGAGGCAGATTTCATACATAGCTTTAAGAATGCGTATGATAGGGATCACACAGCCAGGAGAGAGTGAAACAAGTAGCGGCCAGCAGAAAGTCAGATCCAGGACATGAGACTCGACCCCTGAAATCACAATCAGGTGAATACAGTTAGGTGAGAATAGGCACACACACACACACACACACACACACTGATATATTAACACAATAACCTCAAGCCAAACACTTTAACTAGATTTATTTGTATCATTAATTTAAGAGATATTGAACCTACGAGCGAGCAGCTGCAACACTGTTATTATTATTTACCTTACTCCATCCTCTCTCTCTCTCTCTCTCTCTCTCTCTCTCTCTCTCTCTCTCTCTCTCTCTCTCTCTCTCTCTCTCTCTCTCTCAAACTCCACACCTCTTTAATCCCCCTCACTCTCACCTCATACATTCCTTCCCCTCACTCTCACCTCATACATTCCTTCCCCTCACTTCTCTCCCTCATACTCTTCTCTTTCCCCTCCTTTCTTTTTCTTGTTAGCATCGAATCTTCTCACTCTCATACACTCTCACCCCAGAAACTCCAGCAACACCAGCAACACCTACGCCAGCAACACTAGCACCACCTACGCCAGCAACATCACTAGCACCACCTACGCCAGCAACACCAGCAACACCTACGCCAGTAACATCACTAGCACCACCTACGCCAGCAACATCACTAGCACCACCTACGCCAGCAACACCAGCAACACCTACGCCAGTAACATCACTAGCACCACCTACGCCAGCAACATCACTAGCAGCACCTACGCCAGCAACACCAGCACCACCTACGCCAGAAACACCAGCAACACCTACGCCAACAACATCACTAGCAGCACCTACGCCAGCAACACCAGCACCACCTACGCCAGAAACACCAGCAACACCTACGCCAGAAATACCAGCAACACCTACGCCAACAACATCACTAGCAGCACCTACGCCAGCAACACTAGCACCACCTACGCCAGAAACACCAGCAACACCTACGCCAACAACATCACTAGCAGCACCTACGCAAGCAATCCCAGCACCACCTACGCCAGAAACACCAGCAACACCTACGCCAACAACATCACTAGCAGCACCTACGCCAGCAACACCAGCAACACCTACGCCAGCAACACCTACGCCAGCAACACCAGCACCACCTACGCCAGCAACACCAGCACAACCTACGCCAGCAACAGCAGCACAACCTACGCCAGCAACACCAGCACCATCTACGCCAGCAACATCACTAGCAGCACCTACGCCAGCAACACCAGCACCACCTACGCCAGAAACACCAGCAACACCTACGCCAGCAACATCACTAGCAGCACCTACGCCAGCAACATCAGCAACACCTACGCCAGCAACATCACTAGCAGCACCTTCGCCAGCAACACCAGCAGCACCTACGCCAGCAACACCAGCAGCACCTACGCCAGCAACATCACAAGCAGGACCTACGCCAGCGACACCAGCAGCACCTACGCCAGCGACACCAGCACCACCTACGCCAGCGACACCAGCAACACCTACGCCAGCAACATCACCAGCAGCACTTATGCCAGCAACGCCAGCACCACCTACGCCAGCAACACCTACGCCAACAACACCTACGCCAGCAACATCAGCATCAGCAATACCAACAACACACCATGTGTGTGTGTGTGTGTGTGTGTGTGTGTGTGTGTGTGTGTGTGTGTGTGTTATTGAGGTGGCTTGGTCATTTAGAGAAGATAGAGCAAAATAGGATGACTTGGAGGGTGTATAAATCTCTAGTGGAGGGAGGAGGGGTAGGGGTCTTCCGAGGATAGGACGGAGAGGCTGTATGTCCAAGGGGCTTGGACATACAGCAGGCATGTGTGAGCGTGTTAGGAGTGGAGACAAATGTTTTTTGGGACTTGACGAGCTGTTGGAGTGTGAGCAGGGTAATATTTTATGAAGGGATTCAGGGAAACTGGTTAGCTGCCAGACTTAAAAATCGCGAACAAGCGATACAAGATGCAAAACAACCACGGGGGGAGTTGAATGACGTTATAACCCCAGGATGCGTTTCACAACGAAAGGTGTAAAGAGACTTGCTCATACGTCTCTAATTGCATGAAATCGGATCCCGAGTTCATCGGTTGTGAGACAACGAGTGGCTACGAAGCACTGTCTCGGGTTCAGATTACAACCCGATGATGTGAACACTCTTCTGATAAATCATGTTCCACTTATTCCATAAATCTTTCACACTATATTCGTAATGCTGAGTCCTTAAAATAATCTAAAGTTTTAATGAGATGGTCAGAAATCAAAGTTACATAGTAATTAAAGGTCTTTTTAAGTACTCATATGCTACTGCGTTCATTGCGTTGGGATTAGAGATACACCAGATGGAAATATCTGCGAGACTACAGATAACAGTTTTGTAAATTACCGTTTTTGGGACGGTATGTTGTATTGTGCCAGTGACAGTCGTCATGTTAATCTTGGCATATCCCCCGGGGATTTATAATTCTCATTGCAAGGTTTTACTGTCAATCCTCCTCAAACCGTTCTGATTAGCAGGAGAGTGAAGCCTAGGTTATCAGATCCTCTGCTCTAGACGCTGCTTGTGTGGTTTGAGCGCCTGGACACTTATGGAGGGAATCTCAGATCTGAAACTTGTCATCAAAGTTTTAAGATCCGTACGATGATCTCTGGTCTAAGACACATGGGCGCCGTTGTTACCACACCACTGGAAACGATGACCTCGGGTTTTGTTACTGGTTTATTCGTGAGGGAAAAATCAAGTGACATGGAACTTTGTCATGGGATCCTTTCATTGGTGTCGGCACCATGTCGGGGGCAATCAAAACTGTGTAGGTGTTTGTACTATGGCAGACCAGAGAAGGAACTACTGCTGGAGTGACTGCCGCCCTACGTCCTCTGGCATCCAGCATCACCTGCATCACACGTCCAGTACGTCTCTTTATGATCTGTTTATCTGCCTCCTCGACCGCCGTACGCCAGTCATCTCCTGATCGCTCTCCTCTCTGCATTAATTAGCGTATACTCTGGAATGTTAATAATCAAGTCACCAAAGCACTGTTTATGTATTAACTCTGTAATTCATGTTCTGCTGATTATAGCAATTGTTAAGAAGTTTGATATATTACGTGCTTACTGATGCGTGTATTTTTTTGCTGTAATAACGTAAGGAGAAAAAGTCATAGATATCATGGAATATACTTGAACATTATTCTAAAAACAACAGATATTTAGGATAATGTTATCCGAACTTGGGTTAATTTTATCTCGACAAGAGAACTCAGTCGTCACAAGACTCTGCCTAATGGTGAAGCACCCGTGCAAAGGTACCATGAGTGAGGAAGACACAGGTACCCCGACATCTACCTAACATTGAGAGATTATAAAATGGATAAGATCCTGCCTCATTTTGCAGGATATCAAATTCCTACACGTCGTGTACTAGGTGACAGGGAACCTGTACGTCATGTACAAGGTGACAGCAGCTGATCCCTGTCCCAGACAGCCTCGTCCGTCCTGTGACAGAATAGTTTCAGCACCAGACTCTCTGTCTCTTGTGTCAGCTCTCCATTGCTAACCTGTGCTTTGTCAGAAACAAAAAGAAGAAATTCACACAGGTATCGCGCTGTTAATGATGACGTGGTTAATGGAACAAGCCATCTTTAGTAGATTCTCTCGGACCCACAAAGTTTTTGCACTTTCAGATTAATAAGACATTAATGAAATATTGAACAAAAAATATCTTACCACTGCTGTCTGTATCAACGTGGTCAATAGATGAGAATAACACTAACATTAACACTAACAAACACTAACACTAACAAACATTCAGAACAATAATACGTAAAGAACTTCAACTGAACTTCATTGACTTAAGATTGATGGAGATTGACATTAGTCAGTCCTATTATCATTCTATCATGCAGGAGCCACATATCTACGACGCAACCAACAAAATAAGCAGACTCTTGGATGTCACTACCGCCCGCCTCCGGCTGGGTTACCATTGTCTCTAGCTGGGTTACCATTGTCTCTAGCTGGGTTACCAGTGTCTCTAGCTGGGTTACCAGTGTCTCTAGCTGGGTTACCAGTGTCTCTAGCTGGGTTACCAGTATCTTTGGGAGGTTAAATCACCACCACCGGATGTAGACAAAACTATATGTAAACTTTGCCAGATGGACAGTTGTCACACCCTGCGTCACTATGTACTGGAATGCGATAAAATTAACTAATTCAGAGACAACACAGAAATGTTCAAAGAAATGTCAAAGTATTCTATCCACAGTGGTATATTACAAACCATTCAGGAAAAATACCCTGACTTTGCTCACTGTAAATAAAGCATTACCTCTTTTTTTGCGTGTGTGTGTTTTACCTAAGTTATGAATGCATAAATAACTCATTACGACTGTAACCAGATATAAACGTGTAAATAGTTCATTACCACTGTAATTTGTTCCCCTATCAAAACTTTACTGCCCAGTCCCTGGACCCATTATGTACCTCTGTAACCTTTTGACTACCGCCCTCAGGATGGGTATGGGAGGCATAGAAAAGATATTAAACTAACTGACAAACAATAACTCTAACAAACACTAACACTAACACGCAATGTCCTAGTGTTCAATCAAGGAGATAAACACACCACTAGACAGCCCGAGATTACTGACGGGCATACCTAGGTAAAGGAATAATAATGAGTAGAAAAATACCGAAGTCTCGTAAAGAGTCATGGAGTAACACACAAGTTTACGGAAGGCTTCCCAATGTCTCAAATCTACTGGAATTCTATTACAGAGTAAAATAGATCAAGCCGGAAAGAATAGACTGTTCTTACATTGTAAGGAATTTGGTACTGTTCCCACAGGAGATTTATGCAAACTTGAAGAACAGTTAAGGACTGTTGTATAAAGTACTTCGGCCGTTCAAGGGAGAATTTCTGTCACTTGCAAAACAACGTACCTGTGTAGATAATCGAATATATTACACTTGTTTACGGATTATGTATAGCTATTGAGAATAAGTAAAGCAAGAAAAATAAAGTACCTCAAGAAAGAGTCCTTTAGACTCCTGTGTATGACGTAACACAGTATATAACCTGGTCACCTAACATACTGTGTATGACGTAACACAGTATATAACCTGGTCACCTAACATACTGTGTATGACGTAACACAGTATATAACCTGGTCACCTAACATACTGTGTATGACGTAACACAGTATATAACCTGGTCACCTAACATACTGTGTATGACGTAACACAGTATATAACCTGGTCACCTAACATACTGTGTATGACGTAACACAGTATATAACCTGGTCACCTAACATACTGTGTATGACGTAACACAGTATGTGACCTGGTCACCTAACATACTGTGTATGACGTAACACAGTATATGACCTGTTCACCTAGCATACTGACGCCTCAGTATCACAGTATATGACCTGGTCACCTAACATACTGACGCCTCAGTATCACAGTATATGACCTGGTCACCTAACGTACTGACGCCTCAGACGTCACCCAATGTTTATTCCCGCTCACAGCACTAAGAAGTTTTTCCCGTCCAACAGACAGCAACCAGCCAGTTTTCAACACTTAATAACAACCAGCAAATTTTCCGTCTGACAGCACCCAGAGAGTTCCTTCCCCGTCTGACAGCACCCAGAGAGTTCCTCCCCCCGTCTGACAGCACCCAGAGAGTTCCTCCCCCCGTCTGACAGCACCCAGAGAGTTCCTCCCCCCGTCTGACACCACCCAGAGAGTTCCTCCCCCCGTCTGACAGCACCCAGAGAGTTCCTCCCCGTCTGACAGCACCCAGAGAGTTCCTCCCCGTCTGACAGCACCCAGAGAGTTCCTCCCCCCGTCTGACAGCACCCAGAGAGTTCCTCCCCCCGTCTGACAGAAACCAAAGAGTCTTCCCTATCTGACAGGAACCAGAGTTAGCCTCCCCCTCCATCCCCGTCCTGTCTGACAGCAACGAGTCAGCTTTTACTCTTGTAACACATGTCAGCATTTTTCTCTCCCTAACAGCAATCAGTCTTTCCTCACATAACAGTAGACAACTAATCAGTTCTCGTCTAACAGTAATAAACTGTTTTTTGTCTTGTCTAAAAGCAGTCGCACATTTTTTTCACGTTTAATGCAGTCAGTTAATTTATCTACAACTTCAATCAATAATATTTTTTCATCCAAAAAAATGCATATTCTATAACGTTTATTCCAAACCAGTGTATTTACGTAGAAAAGTGTGTGTGTATCTATATATACACAGAGTATACTTTAGTCCTTCCTATTTCCGTATTCTTATATGGTGGTGACCCGGTGATATATAGAATTAATAAACCACTAAGTAAGGCTGTAAGCATAAACAAATCTAATTTATACAAATTTCTTGCATTTAATAGAAATCCATCTTTGAACTCTGCGACTTGTTCGTCTACTTCGACTTCGTCAGTAACACTGCGGCAGAATTTTTTATGTGATCCGGTGTATTAATTCCTCAAGTATTTGAACTTTTATGATATAACACCAATCTGCAGGTGTCAATTTTTATACTGCCTTCAGCAATCACGGAGTACCAGGTGTTTATATTCAATCAGAAAGGTTACGAAATATTAAAAATCGCCCTTTTCATGCTAGAAATGACAGCTACCAAATCTGGTGTCTTATAACTGAGTTTCACTAATAAATTTCAGAGGTACGGTTGACTGAAGGGCATTATCAAAGTATTGTGTACCAATCACTGAAGTGTGATGGATATATGATAGATATTTAATGCGTGTGTATATTCTAAGCATTCTGACATTATAGCTGACAAAAGCTGATTAAAAAATTAGAGAATTTTTCATAATTTGTAAAATTAAAGTCATTTACACGAAAAGGGTTTAAAATACAGTGTACTAGTGTTAATAATGATTTACATTTATTGAGGAGATACGTAAGCAGGAGTTACAATGTTATGATTCTCTCCTGCCACCACTGATACCCATTGCTACCACCACCACCACTACTACCACCACTGTTACCCCTTGCTACCACCACCACTGCTACCTCTTGCTACCACCACCCATTACCAACATTAACTTTCACAGCCACTACCAGAACCACCCTCCTTTACCACCAATAAACCTCACCATCACTACCTCTTATCCCCGTTACCCATCACCACCACAACCCCTATTTCAACCCCTCACCACCACCACCTCCACCATTACTACAAAGTCTTCACTACAAACTCTCTCCATCACCACCCCTCACCACAACCACCACAGTTCCTAACCACAAACTCTCACAACCACCACCCTTCACCATACCCATAACCACCATTACTCACCACCACTAATACAATTCGTCACCACTAGCTCTCACAACCACAACCTTTAACCACGATCGCCAACCTTCATCACCACCACTATACCGCTTCCTCACCACCAACTCTCACAATCACCACCATCACCACCCTTCACCACCATCTCCAGATTTAGTTAGTGTCTCCTGAGAAATATCCGGCTACGTGCCATCTTCCCGCATCGAAAACCGATTCCAAAGTCTTTAAACTTTGAACAAATAAGATCTGACAACTTCTCTGCAGAGTTTCAGTCTTTCCTAAACATTTTTCTCTGTTTTTCTATTGGTGTTCCCTAAGCAAAATTGAATTTTAATTTTTTTTTGTTACAAGCACATATATGACTTTGTTATTTATGACGAGATGGGGAGATGGGGAGGATGGGGATGGAAGAGGGGAAATAGATTTGTTTTAAAGTCTGGAAGGGAGGTGGAAGAATGGGGTAAATCTCTATATCTTTGTTTGTTAGTGAGCCTTGCCTGGCCCCGGGCGCTGCAAGTTCTTGGTAGTTACTGGACGATCCTGGTCACTTGCCCTCTCTCCCTCCCACCACCCTGAAGACACAGCCTGCCCTACACCCTCTCAAGGTCCCTCCCCCGTCCCTACACCCTCTCAAGGTCCCTCCCCCGTCCCTACACCCTCTCAAGGTCCCTCCCCCGTCCCTACACCCTCTCAAGATTCCTCCCCAGTCCCTACACTCTCAAGTTTCCTCCCCAGTCCCTACACCCTGTCGCTACCTCTCACGACACCCCTGCCCTACACTTCACGACCCCCTCCACTCACACGATCCTTTTCATCACCACGGCCCGTGTCTACCCCCTTCACGACCCCCTCCATCCTCACGATCCTCTATCCTCACGACCCTCCATCCTCACGATCCTCCATCCTCACGATCCTCCAACCTCACGACCCTCCATCCTCACGACCCTCCATCCTCACGACCCTCCATCCTCACGATCCTCTATCCTCACGACCCTCCATCCTCACGATCCTCCATCCTCACGACCCTCCATCCTCACGATCCTCCATCCTCACGACCTTCCATCCTCACGATCCTCCATCCTCACGACCCTCCATCCTCACGACCCTCCATCCTCACGACCCTCCATCCTCACGACCCTCCATCTCACTACCTCCACCCTCGACCCTCCATCCTCACGACCCTCCATCCTCACGACCCTCCATCCTCACGACCCTCCATCCTCACGACCCTCCATCCTCACGACCCTCCATCCTCACGACCCTCCATCCTCACGACCCTCCATCCTCACGACCCTCCATCCTCACGACCCTCCAGCCTCACTACCCACCACCCTCATGACCCTCCATCCTCACGACCCTCCATCCTCACGTCCCTCCATCCTCACGACCCTCCAGCCTCACGACCCTCCATCCTCACGACCCTCCATCCTCATGACCCTCCATCCTCACGACCCTCCATCCTCACGTCCCTCCATCCTCACGACCCTCCATCCTCACGACCCTCCAGCCTCACGACCCTCCAGCCTCACGACCCTCCAGAATGTGCTGACCAGAATTTATATTCTACTTGATAGTTCTGACTTCCTTTTCCTCCTCGTGTTCCTTAACTCGTCCTCCGCTTCCTCCTGTTGTCCCTCATCTACCTCTTCCTCCTCATCCTTCTTTTCTCCCTCATCTACCCCGTCCCCCTCTTCCTCTAATCTCCTTCCACCTCTTCCTTACATCATTTCTCATATTCCTATTTTTTTTCTCGTCCTCTTTACCCTCATCTTACTTTTCCTTCTAATCTTCCACTTCTTTATTCTCCTCTTACTAAATCTATTCCTCCTTCTCTTCCTCCACACGTTATTTTTCCTTTTGCTCTACTTCCTCTCAACTCTCCCCCTCCCCTTTCAATTCCCTCCGCCTACCAACCCCTTCTGCCCCTTCCTAAGACGTGCTCGTGTAACACTTGGGTGCTCGTGGCTTGGTTGGTAGCTTCCTCAACTTACACACTGAGGGTCCGGGGATCGATCCTCGGCAAAGGTGAAACGTTGGGCATGATTCCTGACACCTGTTGCCCTCTGTTCACCTAGCAGTAAGTAGGTATTCTGGGTGTTAGACGATGGTTGTGGGTTGCATCCTGGGGGACAAGATTAACCTAAGGTGGCTGAAATACTCTGTATAACCAGGGACTTTGTATATAGTATGTCAGTGATGTCAACTATGGTCTTTATAAGTTGAATCGTGTACTTGTAGAAATAAAGATTATGTTATTGCTCTACTGCACAGGATGACGGTTCTTAACACCTTGTATGAGCCTCATCCTGTGTGATGGAATATAACACTGAAAGGGAAATGGTTTGTGTTCCCATTGTGTAAGTATTATATAGAATAGGGTAGTAGCACAATGCTAATGTTTTCAATTTTATTAAAAAAAATTGCAGGCAGTTGGTTTCTAGGCAGTGGAAGTCCAGCTCACTGTGGGCCTCTCGGCTCAACCCACAACACTGTCATCAGGAGACTGCAAATCGTTGGCAGTGTATTATTATTATTATTATTATTATTATTATTTAACAAATCGGTCATTTCCATGAGGCAGGGTGACCCGAGAAAGAAGAAGCACTAGTGTAGGCGCGCCTCTGGTGCGCCTACACTACAGTTAAAAAAAATTGCAGCATATCAACATCCTTTCTTCAGAGAGCAGGAACTGTACCTCCACCTCCAGGACTCGAGTCCGACTAACCGGTTTCCCTGAATCCCTTCATAAATGCTACTTTGCTCACACTCCAACGGCACGTCAAGTGATAAAAACCATTTGTCTCCACTTGCTCCTATCTAACACGCTCATGCATGCTTGCTGGAAGTCCAAGCCCTCGCACACAAAACCTCCTTTACCCCCTCCTTCCAACCTTTCCAAGGACGACCCCTACCCCGTCTTCCTTATTATTATTATCAGAACCAAGCGCTAAACCTACAAGGGTCATAATTGGCATCTTGGAAACTTTCCCTTGTCTCACTGTCTCCTCTTTCCACTGCAGACGATCGTCAAGGAGGGCCAAGACGGCAGTGTTCCAGCCTCCAGAAACCCAGCGGATGTCCGAAGTTACAGTGGGTCAGTTTTCCAGGATTTACGTAGGCAAAACTTTTTTTATATTTCTTATATTGACGTTTCAAAGTGGTTTGAGGCCTTTTCTGACATATATGAAATTGTTGCAGCAATAAGCCTATATCAGATTTTTTATTATATTTTGTAGAAATGCATATTTTTTTTATTTTCAATAAAGCTTGCTCTCTACAGTGCATTTTTAGAGGAGCTTATCAGTATCTTAATATTTTATTATGACATTTCTCAAGATTTTCACCTTTTTTGGAGGGGTTCAGAACTTAAGAAATTCCAATTTTTCACTAAATTAATAAACGTATATGACAAAAAAAGTCATTAATTTAGAGTAAAATGCCTAAACTTATAAACTTTATTGAAGTTTTTCGTGTATAAATTAAAATAAAAGTGAAACAGCTTCATAAACAGAAGAATTTGAGAAAACATGTAAAAAAACTCTTAAATTTTCCATTATTTTAATCGAAGTTACACTGGTGGGCTAACCTACACTGGTGGGCTAACCTACACTGGTGGGCTAACCTACACTGGTGGGCTAACCTACACTGGTGGGCTAACCTACACTGGTGGGCTAACCTACACTGGTGGGCTATCCTACACTGGTGGGCTAACCTACACTGGTGGGCTAACCTACACTGGTGGGCTAACCTACACTGGTGGGCTAACCTACACTGGTGGGTTAACCTACACTGGTGGGCTAACCTACACTGGTGGGCTAACCTACACTGGTGGGCTATCCTACACTGGTGGGCTAACCTACACTGGTGGGCTAACCTACACTGGTGGGCTAACCTACACTGGTGGGTTAACCTACACTGGTGGGCTAACCTACACTGGTGGGCTAACCTACACTGGTGGGCTAACCTACACTGGTGGGCTAACCTACACTGGTGGGCTATCCTACACTGGTGGGCTAACCTACACTGGTGGGCTACTACTCAACTACACTGGTGGGCTAACCTACACTGGTGGGCTAACCTACACTGGTGGGCTAACCTACACTGGTGGGCTAACCTACACTGGTGGGCTAACCTACACTGGTGGGCTAACCTACACTGGTGGGCTATCCTACACTGGTGGGCTAACCTACACTGGTGGGCTATCCTACACTGGTGGGCTAACCTACACTGGTGGGCTAACCTACACTGGTGGGCTAACCTACACTGGTGGGCTAACCTACACTGGTGGGCTATCCTACACTAAGTTTGGGTCTAACTTTCCAGTAGCTCTTCATCTTTGTCTGTCTCTTGGCTCAGAAATTATTGTCAAAGTATCTACTAACATTCTCCGTATCGTCTCCATAGCTGCAAGGTGTTGACCTACATTCTTGTGGCCACATATCTTGGGTCATCCCGACCCGACAAGAACTGTCAAGTGATAAGAGAAAACTGGACAACAAATCTTGCATCTGACTCTCCTGTTTAAAGTGACTGGAGAGTCACTGCATCAGGAACTTTGCTGCCATTACAGACGAGGCTGCCACCTCTATGAGGGCCATTGTGGCAATCACCATACTCCTGAATGGAGCATTGAAAATGGTAGGTAATCAGGATTGATCCAAGAAAGGAAAAGGCAGTTCATATCGTTGGAGTCAAGAATACTTCACGTGTGTCAATGTTCCCCTTGAAAAGGTCTTCTCTTCTTTTAATCATCTTTTATCTAGTAATCGCATCTCTTCTTTTAATCATCTTTTATCTAGTAATCGCATCTCTCTTTTTTTTTTTTAACTTGTGTAATTATATCTCCTCTTATATAAATTTAAGTCGTTATCATATCTCCTCACCTTAATTAACTATAATGTAGTAATCATATCTCTTATAAACTTATACGTAATTATATCTTTTCCTTGTGTACAAACAAAAATATCTATAGTGTCTCTAGTCTTGTCTTCACAGTTCATTTCTCTTGTCTCTGGAAGCCATTTGACTGCATAAAAAAGTCTTTTTAATGATGCTTAAGGCGAAGCTATCATATCCAGGCAAGTCTATATATACCTTTGTTCAGAGCGTACATCTTTGTACACCCTTATGTGCATATAAACATCTTCAGAGTATATACTCTTGTTCAATGTAAATACCTTTAGTCACAGCATAATAATTCCAGTAGCTAACGTTTTGAAAGTTATTATTCGCAGGGGGACCCTAATACAGGATCCTTAGTATTCCCTGATACAGGATTCTTAGGAATCCCTGATACTGAATCCCATAAATCCCAACAATGGCGGCACTGAGCTCTTTGCAGAATTCGCAGAAATCCAAGATGGCCGCCACAACGAATTTAGCCATAACTTCTCTTCAAATATTTTTTAATGGTTTAAACATCTAAATCTGTCTTTCCATCCAGGGAATTCCTTTTCTGGCCCATGAAAATTCATTAGGAAAATATGCAACAGCCCAAAAAAGAATTAACAGATAAGGTAATGCTGGAACTTTCTCGAGTTACAAATTGTAGAATATCGTTTTCTTAAACGCAATTTCTAGGAAAAACTGATAAAACAAAAATCCTGTAGACGTCGAATGAGTGTTACAAGTGTGACATTATGCTACAGAATTTATAATTACAATTAATAGAAATATATATGAAATGGCAAATGATGTTCCTAGAGATGGAACGATTCCAAAATACTGGCCCATACCGATAACTAATTTCAGGCCGATATCGACACCTTATCAGTATTTTTTTTTTTTTAATTTTGATAACTATGTTTAATGTATATAGGAATAATTATTGTTCAATGATTATTAAATAACCCAGGAAGATTAAATATTAAATAACTTAATTCCTCCGAAATGCCATTGTCATTACAGTTACTAATTAAAGGCATTCCCATGACTATTACAAACTGTAAAGAGAAACATATAAAATTTGTGAAGTCAATTAGGAAAGTAGAAGACTGAATAATTTCCAGTAATACTAAACATTAAACTGAATTATCTAATACTCTGTAATTAAAACTTTAAAAACATTTGGAAAACAGATAAAAACATACATTATTGTAATTACTGGAAATTTAAAATGTATAATTATAGTGCCAGAACTTCAACATTTCTCTAAATTATTAAACTAAATTAACTGACATTTTCATTATGCAGTTTAAAGGTTTTTTTATTCTTTGATGAAAAAAAACATTGAAAAAATAAAAAACTATACATTATTCAAATATCTGAATTAAAAAATAACAATATACATACACTCAGTGGTCACTTTATTAGGTACATCTGTACTTATGTTCGTTAATGCGAATGTTTTATCAGCCAATCAAGTTGCAGCACTTCAGTGCCTGAAACATGCAGACATGATCAAGAGTTTCAATTGTTGTTTAAACCAAACATCAGAATGGGGAGGAAACGGGATCTAAGTGACTGTTTTTATCAAAGTATCAGTGGTTCGTTGTGTTTGTCAAAGTATCAGTGGTTCGTTGTGTTTGTCAAAGTATCAGTGGTTCGTTGTGTTTGTCAAAGTATCAGTGGTTCGTTGTGTTTGTCAAAGTATCAGTGGTTCGTTGTGTGTTTATCAAAGTATCAGTGGTTCGTTGTGTTTGTCAAAGTATCAGTGGTTCGTTGTGTTTATCAAAGTATCAGTGGTTCGTTGTGTTTGTCAAAGAATCAGTGGTTCGTTGTGTTTGTCAAAGTATCAGTGGTTCGTTGTGTTTGTCAAAGTATCAGTGGTTCGTTGTGTTTGTCAAAGAAATCAGTGGTTCGTTGTGTTTGTCAAAGTATCAGTGGTTCGTTGTGTTTGTCAAAGTATCAGTGGTTCGTTGTGTTACAAAGTATCAGTGGTTCGTTGTGTTTGTCAAAGAATCAGTGGTTCGTTGTGTTTGTCAAAGTATCAGTGGTTCGTTGTGTTTGTCAAAGTATCAGTGGTTCGTTGTGTTTATCAAAGTATCAGTGGTTCGTTGTGTTTGTCAAAGTATCAGTGGTTCGTTGTGTTTGTCAAAGTATCAGTGGTTCGTTGTGTTTGTCAAAGTATCAGTGGTTCGTTGTGTTTGTCAAAGTATCAGTGGTTCGTTGTGTTTGTCAAAGTATCAGTGGTTGACTCATGAAATCGTAATGACACGATTGCAAACAACCCATACCACGGGTGGGATTCGAACCCGCGGTATGGAAGGATTGTTGGTGCCAGACAGGGTGGTCTGAGTATCTTAGCAACTGCTGATCTCCTGCGATTTCCAGCACTACAATCTCTAGAGTTTACAGAGAATGGTGTGAAAAACAAAACATCCAGGGAACGGCAGTTCTGTGGGCGAATGCGCCTTGTTAATAAGAGAAGTCAGAAGACTATGCATTACAACAGCGGTATGCAGAAGAGCATCTCTGAACGCACAACACGTCGAATTTTGAAGTGGATGGATGTAACAGCAGACCACACCAGGTTCCATTTATGTCAGCTAAGAACACGAAACTGAGGTTAGAGTGGATACAGGCTCACCAAACTGGACAACTGAAGATTGGAAAAACGTCGCCTGGTCTGATGAATCACGATTTCTGCTGTGACATGCAGATGGAAGGGTCAGAATGTGGAGTAAACCTTTGAGATGGTCAGCCGACAAATGCACAACATGATGCTATCATGTCAACATTAACTAGGACCTCTAAAGAATATTTTCAGCATCAGTATAAATAATAAAAAAAGCCCAGTACCGTGGCTGGAACAATACAGAAATAACCCGAATTTAGGAGAAAACAGGTTTTGATAACATTTCGGTCCGACTTGAACCCCTGACTAGCATCAGTATCCTAAATTCTTTTTAAAGAATGAAGACGGTAATTCAAATGAATAATGATTTTTTTCTGTCCACTTATCATTAATTCCTGAATGTTTTTCCTAGGGTTGACAACGTTGAGACTTCGTCTTTCTTAAGCAATCCAATCACATGAAAATATATTTTGTGAATGAACTAGAGTTAATCATTTATATTAGTGTGCTGCTTCATACTGCCAGAAACGTCTGTGCCGCCTCGATCCCCTGGCAAGGAAAAAGGAAAGAGAAAAGTAGAAGGTAATAAAAAACACGCAAACATGGAGTAACAAAGAGGCAAGAGGTGCCCACCTTTTGCGTGCGTACACACACGCACACGGACAGACACATACACTCGCACACACACACACACACACACACACAGCCGCTCAGATAACAACAACAATTAGGGCGGCTGGTTGAGTTGGCATAAAACCCGGGGAGCTGCTGCCTTTCCCCCTCCATCCGTAACCTGACGATCGGCTTGGTGGTCCTCGACACTAATCCGACCAGTTCTCAGCAGCATCTGATCCCGTTTACAAAAAGGATCCCCAGAAGCTTGTCTCTTTTATACTTTTGAAAAGCCTCAGTTCAAGTGTTGCCATTATACCGCGATCGTTCCACTTTTACTTAAAATATTTTCGTCTGCGCTGAAGCATTATAATAGTTGCTTGTGTCTTGTGGATCGGCGCCACTTTGCTATTCATTTTTATTTTCGAAAATTTCAGTTTAAAGATTGGTGAGTAAATTTGCTTTATGTACAGAATGTGGCAAGAGTGACGAAGGGATTTGGATTTTCTTTTTTGACAAGAAGGGGGTTAGCAGGATCTGGAGGGGAGGGGGGTAAGCTAGGTGGAGGACTCCTGGTGAAGGAGTCTAGGATGGCTGATCATCAGTGTCTGTGGGGTCCTGGACGTGACACGATGCACTGTGTACTGAGGCTCTATGTTTGTGTGTGTGAGAATCCCGTCATGGTGTCAGAGAACCTTCACACCTCATAACACAATGTTCTTCATCCTGCACGCAGGTAAAACATTGCAGTATTATAATTCAGGTAAGTGGAAAGAACTGAGAGATCTTCTTAAGAACATTTGATGTAGTGTAAAGTCGAATATATTAACTTTTCGGTGATAAATCCATTACCAACATTAGAATTGCTCTAAAATTATCGTCAGTCCCACGGGCCACTCACAGTTTGCGTAAATCAATAATCACAGTTAGGAGGCATGTCTGTCTCTGTTAGTGGACGGAGGATCAAGCCTCAACCACACCGGCTTGGAATAACCCACGCGGGATAAACGCTGCAGATAAACCTAAATTAATTAATACTCTTTAATTTACGAGAATGTTTGATTCAACGAGCTGTATAAACCCTAAGTCTGTATCATGATCATGGGGTTCGGGTGTGGCCGGGTGTGGCCGGGTGTGGCCGGTGTTGCCGGTGTGGCCGGTGTGGCCGGGTGTGCCCGGGTGTGGCTGGGTGTGGCCGGTGTGGCTGGTGTGGCCGGGTGTGGCCGGTGTGGCCGGGTGTGGCTGGAGTGTAACTAGGGTGAGGCTAGGGTGTGGCGAGGGTGTAGCTAAGGTGTGACTAGGGTGTAGCTAGGGTGTGGCGAGGGTGTGGCTAGGGTGTGGCTAGGGTGTGGCTAGGGTGTGGCGAGGGTGTGGCTAGGGTGTGGCGAGGGTGTGGCTAGGGTGTAGCTAGGGTGTAGCGAGGGTGTGGCTAGGGTGTAGCTAGGGTGTGGCTAGGGTGTGGCTAGGCTGTGGCGAGGGTGTGGCTAGGGTGTAGCTAGGGTTTAGCGAGGGTGTGGCTAGGGTGTAGCTAGGGTGTGGCTAGGGTGTGGCTAGGCTGTGGCGAGGGTGTGGCTAGGGTGTAGCTAGGGTGTAGCGAGGGTGTGGCTAGGGTGTGGCTAAGGTGTAGCTAGGGTGTGGGCGAGGTGTGCATCGTTTTGCATTAGGGCAGAGAGTGAGGGTGACCACTTGGTGGCCTCACTGCAATAATAATTGTCAACAGTTAAGATCAAGCAAGGATCCTTACATCTGGAAGACGATTTATGTGTAAGATATGAAAGTTTTTATCACAGTTCATTTGTGGCAAATATTCTCAGATTAACACTGAGAAATGTCACTTAAATATGTAAACTGAGTTGTAATACATTAATCATTTGTTAAAGAGAGAGAGAGAGAGAGAAAAAAAATCATTTAAGCTTATCATAGATAACTGCAGTGGTACGCCCAGAAAACTCCGGTAGTAGGCCTACTGGTCAACTTTTATCAAGGCTGAAGTAGACATGAGACCTGTTATTGAAGTTCTCTTTCTAAATTAATATGTCCTGTCAATACTCATTGTAAACGTTACTCTACATGACATTGCAATATGTGTTGATAGAACTGTAAATAAGACTATCGTTCATAAAACACTGCAGTTGTATACAGCTATTGTTATACCAGACTGATGTATTAATATACAGACACATAGAAGGGAAGGTAAATATATACGTGAGAGGGAGCACTCATTGTAAAGTTCTAGCTCTTGGTCCCGCCTCTTAACCTTGAGTCAAATTCAGCAGTCGGTTCATTACCATTTGGGAGATATTTTGATATTTACTTTTTGTATTTATTAATGGATTTCAACTCTTCCACTACCTCATGACCTATCTCATCACACTTGTTCATGACCCAGACACAAAAGTTTCTCCTCATCAAAACTGTCAATCACCAGGAACATCTTGCATGCCGTGATTATGTCTCCCCTGTAAAGTTCGTTAATGCTTTTTCTCACAGCTCGCGTTTAGTGTCTCTGAGAGTAGTTTGTTTGTGTGTGCGAGCGTGTGTGTGTGTGTGTGTGTGTGTGTGTGTTTTAGCGTAGTGAATATTTGTAGCTACAAGAGTAGATAAATATTTGTGGTGTCCTATTATTATTATTATTATTATTATTATTATTATTAGTATTAGTATTTATGTTATATTATTAATTTTATTATTATTGTTAATTTTATTATTGTAATATTAATTTTATTATTAATTTCATTATTATTATTATTATTATTATTATTATTATTATTATTATTAATTTTATTATTATTATTATTATTATTATTATTATTATTATTATATGATTTTTTATCCCAGGATGCGACCTACAACAGTTTTCTAACACCCAGTTATATATCTGGTGCTAAATGAACGGGAGCAGCAGCTGAGGAGACTTGTACCTCCTGCCCAGCCCAGGATTCAACCTGGAACCGTTCGGTTTTCACTTTGTGTGGGAGTAGAAACTTATGGACTGACTCAAACATTAATCAATTAGTTTTTGTACAGTTTATTTTAACAGTAGTTATATGTATGTACTTTCCATAATGCTAGTTCATGAGTTAGTTGGTTTTAAGTTGTTTGCCCTCAAAGTTCTTGGGTAATCGGTTAGATTACCCAAGAACTTTGTCTACTTTTTGATTGGTGCACCTCAGCCCCGCCCCTAGAGCTGCAACCGGTTTCTGGACATTAATCATTTCGAATTGGTCACTTTTTCAACCTCTCAGAAATATATACGCAAAGAAAAAGGCGATCAAAGAATTCTTGAATTGTACAACTCTATTTCAGAGTTAGTGAATGAACGCCATGACATCAGGAAGTTAATTAAGCTCACGGACAAGAGCTGCTCTCAGCTGGTGTTAAACTACTGTTCAAGCCTTTTGCTGTGATGGCTTAGTTCTGACTTACAATGTACCGTCAGTGTTTGCCAGTGGAGAGCTGTAGCCAAAGACCGTCCCGCATGCCAAGCTTTCTGTTATCAGCAATGAGAACATCGTCCCAGAACACTCACTGGTTATAGTTCAGATGGTATACACAAATAACCAGCACATATTAGAGAAGAGCTTACAACGACGTTTCGGTCAGACTTGGGCCATTTACAAAGTAACTTTGTAAATGGTGCAAGTCGGACCGAAACGTCGTGGTAAGCTCCTCTCTTCTATATGTGGGTTATTTGTGTATTGTTCCAGTCACGGTATTGTGGATTTTTGTTATTTATCTTCAGTTGTTATGATTGTTCGTCTGTCTGTTGCCTGGTCCATTGCACTGATGTGTTTCAAAAATATAGACACCCGAATGTCGTACATGTGTCTTAATCAACAAGTAGAGAGAAGCTGACTCCACATTTCATGAATGTCTCCCACTGCGCCAAAATCAGTCAGCAATTTTATCAGGCCATTTGTGTATATAGTCACCTTAAAACACTGTAAGGCAGTGCGTGTCTTATGTGACGTTCCATGAGGTTACTGGCGACATTCTCTCATAAAACGTTCTTTTTTTTCCCAGCTTAAAGTTCTAGAGATTCTCGACTCTTTCTTCTTTTCATGTACTCTGTCCGATCTTGATAAAAGATGCGCGGTTCGTCATGCACTCCTGACTGTATCTGAGCAGCTCCCGTCTTCAACAGCGCCTCGGGTCGTCAGCAGCGTGCTTAGCCACGGAGATTGCTTGTTCTTCCAGCCTGGCTACTGACATTTTGCAGGTGAATTCCGACCTGTGATAGCTGTAAATGCCGAATCTCTAGAGTAGTAGCTGTAATGCTGTATCTCTGGAGCAGTAGCTGTAATGCTGTATCTCTGAACCAGTAATGCTGTATCTCGCTGTATCTCTGGACCAGTAATGCTGTATCTCGCTGTATCTCTGGACCAGTAATGCTGTATCTCGCTGTATCTCTGGAGCACCAGCTATAATGCTGTATCTCCAGACCAGCAGTTGTAATGCTGTATCTCCAGAGCAACAGTTTTAAGGTCTCTTGTAAGCCTGATAATCGACTTAATTTGTCTCACTGCTTCACCTTCACAAAATGCTATCCACGGATTACATACAACATAGAGCTCATTGTCCGTATTGTTTTCATTTAGAATTCACTATCCAACATTCTTCTAGCATGTAAGGACAGTCTGCGTCACTGTCTAATATTCTAACAGTGTCTAATGTCTAAGACTCTATCAGTCTCAATTTACTCTGCAGTAGCTTTCACAGCCTACACGCTCAGTTTGCATTACTGTCTGACACTTTGTAGGCTCAGCTTAATATATATAAGAAAAAGCAGTGAAGAATGCCACTTATTACTGCAGTCAAATAAGGAACAAAAAAAATGTCATGTCCACCAAACTCATGTCTTCAGTTGTTGCTGACAAAAGACCTTAACATGCCCTATATATATATATATATATATATATATATATATATATATATATATATATATATATATATATATATATATATATATTATATATATCTATATAAATATAGATAAAACTGGTCAATTAGCAAAAACTAATTTAAAATTAAGTCCTTTCTAAAATTTTCTCTTATACGTTTAAAGATATATTTTTCGTCATTTATGTTAATGTAAAAATTAATAATTTTGTACCAAAAGAATCTTAAAAAACTTATCTAATCTTATTATAACAAGCGCAATTTAATTTAGCCTAATCCAACTAAATATATATTAGATAAGTTTAGAAAAATTTAATAAAAAAGAAATACATACAATGAAATATATTTTTTTCGTTAGGTTCAGAATGATTTTTTGCGAAATTATTGCATACACAAATTTTCGTTTGCCTTATTCGCCAAGAAGAGCTTTGTATATATATGTATATATATATATATATATATATATATATATATATATATATATATATATATATATATATGTCGTGCCGATTAGGTAAAACTTGCGATTTTGGCTTAAATAGCAATGCTCACCTTGCCATATAAGACAAGTGAAAATTTGTGTATGCAATAATTTCGCAAAAATCATTCTGAACATAACGAAAAAAATATATTTCATTGTGTTTGCATTTTATTAAATTAATGTTAACGTATCTAAAATATATTTAGTTGGGTTAGGCTAAATTAAATTGCGCTTGTTGTAATAAGGTTAGGTAGGTTTTCAAAGTTTCTCTTGGTACAAAATTATAAATTCTTACATTAACATAAATGAAAAAAATATATCTTTAAACGTATAAGAGAAAATTTTAGAAAGGACTTAATTTTAGATGAGTTCTTGCTAATTGACCAGTTTTACCTAATCGGCACGACATATATATATATGAGGGGGTGGGGAGGCGGTGAAAGCTTCAAATATCGTTAGCTGGACAAAGATAGTTTAGGTAAACTAACGGAGTTAATTATTAACTGTTGCTATGTCACTGGGGCGTTGACCCCCGAAACCGTCCCCAGGTATCCCCAGGATCACAGCAAGAATCAAACTCACATCATAGAGTATTATATTCCTGATAAATGATATTAATGTTAACTTTACGTATGGTAGAAAGTATCGGCCTAGAAATTGTTACGTCAGTTTTAGCAAATTTAAATCAGGTTGTTAAATTAGTGTTGGGTGAACACAATTCCCATTATGCTGTTGATTCACCTGACTTTTGATATTAATGAATTTGAAAAAAAAAAATTCGAACGCAAAACCAATGATACCAAAAAAAAAATTATTACCACAAAAATTAATCACGGGTAGTTAGAGAGGTGACAGAACAATTGGGCTGTAATCTGGACCAGCCTCTGGGACACTGAATCAACATCCTGTGACATAACCCGGGTCACGTTATTACTCAACACAAAACTATTAACGTCGGGAAGTAAATTACATTCTCGTGTTTTTTTTTTTTTTATTTTACGTTTGTTGCGTTATTTTAAAATCATTAAATGAAGAATTAACGCGCATGTTCTCTCGTTGCTTTCAGAGTTGCAGTAGGCTTCAGACCCGTCTGCCAGGGGTGATTAACATACAGACTGCAACTGTAGGTCTGGACCAGCCAGCCTACATGTAAACATTTCCTCCCCACATTTCACGAACGTAGAATTAGACGTAAACAAAACTTACGTGTTGATACTGAACCGTGTTCCCATCCCACCGTGACACTGTGACAATGTTGTCTCACGCCGCCTCCTTCTGCGTGGCGTGTGGTGACTACGACTGCGTCCCTGCCCTCACCCACCTCGACGGCTGCCCCAGCAGGAGTGAGCAGAGCTGAGGGGAAGCACTTCGCCTGGACCTCCCCTCGTACGCCCTGGGGGGAGGGGGGTGGCTATGATGCCATAATGCCAATTCTTATCAGTTTTATCAAAAATATGAATATTTGGTGCGCTACTGGAGTGACGTGTTAGAGCATGTCACCTATCAGAAGGCCTATAGCAGGACTCCACCTCAAAATGTTGTGGAGATAAGAAAGATATGTAGGATATTGTAAATGTGTTGCGGGGAGGTGTGTATGCAGCGGGAGGGGTGGGGGTGGGGCAAGGGGGTGAGGGGCGGGGCCAGGGCGGCGCACATGAGCAGAGGGGCCGCCCCGGGCCAAAATGGCTCCCCCAACAACCGGAAACTTAGAGAAGCAGTTTTGGCGTTCCCCGGGTGACCTGTCCCTAGTTTGACACACACCCTCCTCAGGGACACACCGGCCCCTCACCGCCGCCCTTAGTGCCCCCACGCCGTGCCCCTGGGCCCTTAAGACGCCACTCGTCGTGCCCTTGATCCCCTCGTCGTGCCCCTGGGCTCTTCGTCGTGCCCCCGAGCTCCCAGACGCCACTCGTCGTTTCCCCAGCCTCCGGGTTCTCAGACGCTACTCGTCGTGTCCCTGGGGGTTCTCATCGTGACCTGGACCCTCAGACGCCCCTCGTCGTGCCCTCGGGCCCCTAAGACTCCCCTGACCAGGGGCCCCACAACAGTCTTCACATCCTCCAGGGAAGCTCGCATGTTTAATTCACTTTTCAACACGTGATTTGTTGTGGATTATCTTAATCTCCGCTGGTGACTACACAAGCTATCATTGAGCACCGCCAGTGACTACACAGGCTATCGTTGCGCACCGCCAGTGACTACACAGGCTATCGTTGAGCACCGCCAGTGACTACACAGGCTATCGTTGAGCACCGCCAGTGACTACACAGGCTATCGTTGAGCACCGCCAGTGACTACACAGGCTATCGTTGAGCACCGCCAGTGACTACACAGGCTATCGTTGAGCACCGCCAGTGACTACACAGGCTATCGTTCAGCACCGCCAGTGACTACACAGGCTATCGTTCAGCACCGCCAGTAACTACACAAGCTATAGTTGAGCACCGCCAGTGACTACACAGTCTAGCGTAGACCACCGCCGGTGACTACACAGTCTAGCACTGATCACCGCCGGTGACTACTATCGTTGAGCACCGCCGGTAACTACACAAGCAAGCGATTACCAGTGACGCCCAAGAAAACATTAACAACACTTCTAGGATAAACAACTCGATATATCTGGTTCTGATTGTTTCTCACCCCCCCAAAAAAAAATATCTGACGGTGAGTGTGAAATTTCTGAGAGCATCTTGGGACGGATGAGTGCGCGAGGTGAGGTTATGGGCGTGTGGGCGTGTGTGTGAGGCGTGTACCTCCCTTCACGCCATCACCAACACCGGCACCATCACCTGCAGCCCCCGACACTTCAGCCATCCGAAGACACAATGATGAACGCCATGTTTTATCCGCAGGTAAGTGCTTTAACGAGGTCGTTCTTACAGCATCATCGTTCCGACGTTCTACGCTATCTCTCCTTCGTTCTATATTGCCTCTCATTTATTCGGTATAGTGATATAGGCGATATAGAGATGATTTAGAATGGAGAGGCGATATTTGCCTCTTCTTCATTCTATATCGCCTCTCCTTCTATATTACTTCTATTTCGTTAATTTCTTCTTTGGGCTTCCTTATATATATTCCCTCTCTTCCATTCTATATTATATATATATATATATATATATATATATATATATATATTTTATATATATATATATATATATATATATATATATATATATATATATATATATATTTTTAGCAAAATGATAGGTGTACATCTTTAAGTGTATATACATCAAAAGGTTTGTATATTTCAGAGATCATACACCGAGAGTTTACTTAATCCCCTTTTCTAGGGATTAAAATGTTCTTGTTGCTAGTGCATCAAGAGAGTAGCGAGTTAAATGGTCAGGGGCACTGCACTCATCCTGTGAGTGAATGTCCCAGCATAAATGTAGCAAATAACAACCCAAATATTGGACACGCTCTTCTCTATATCATCTACAAGCTGGGCTGCTTGACCGTGTAGGCTTCACTACCACTTCAGTAATTATGCTTGTCTAATTGCAGCGAGTGTTGCACAAGTTTGTCAAATATTGCGAACTTTAGTTTCAACTTGATGTTACAAATATGATTGCCTTGCTTAGAAATGTCAGTGGTAATAACTAATAACTATTTTCCTGTACTCTGCTACATCTTGAGATACAGTGCCGGAAAGTAATGAATTGACATTGCACTATTGTTCAGTAGTGACTGGGACATCTTTTGTGGCAGCATTGACATGTATACCATGGCAGTGTGAACAGAATCAGTTAATTCAGTCAAAAAAGGGGCGTTAATGTCATGCACTGATCTTTAATCTAAAAATAGAGTTATGAGTGTTTGTTGGAAAGGAAGGGATTGTGGTATTATAGATTTAAGCGGTATTAATGATCAAGAATGTGATGCTATGGATTTTAGAAATAACAGTTATCAAGGGATTACAATAAAACTGTCAGTTATCAAATTAAAATAATACCCTTATAAATATCAAGCAAATCGATGGGATAGAAACATATTCAGAATCATTGGGTAACGATAATAAAAACATTAATAGTGGAAATGGAAAGATGGGAAAGGAGAAGATGCAGAAAAAATATTTTTTGTATAAATTATTAAAATAGTCGCTCAGCTAGAAACAAGATGAACGAGTTAAGATTGATTGCATGTGCAGGAAACGTTGCACTAACCAAGACGTGATTTAATTTGAAGAATCGAGACGTGCTTACCGAGTGCCACACTCAGTGGTTTGAGTCATGTCATTCGACGTTAACTGAATTTACGGGAAGAAGAAGAGTGAGGTGACGCTATATGTCTGAGAAAACTTAAACTGCTGCAGAGAAAAACATATGTAAAAACTGAAGGAGCAGATGCAGAATCTTTCTGGGAGAATTTCCAGGACAAGAAAAGCTTTATTTACCGACCCCCGAACTCACCGTAGAGATTAGATAAGGTAGACAACTCTGGGGTGAAATCTTACGGCTTCTAGAGATACAAATGTAGTAATCTTGGGGACTTTCATTTCAGTTAAGCTGATTGAAATTTTTTGAAAATATGGAGTCCAATAACTTTCTAGAGGTTGTCCAGGATTGTGTGAGAGGACTAGAGTTAATAACTTGTTTGACCTGGTTCTAGCAAACAGGGAGACCCTCGTAAACAATCAAAAGATCACAAAATAGCTTGGTGCGAGTGACCTTATTGCGTGGAGGTATTACAGTAAGGATAATGCAGTAGTAGAGGTCACAGTAGTGGTAGGATAATGCAGTAGTAGAGGTCACAGTAGTGGTAGGATAATGCAGTAGTACAGGTCGCCAGATTACAATGACTTTAAGAACATTCAACTAACGTGGAGAAAGGGATGACCAGTGGCTATATTGACTTACATCTTAAAAACGAACTGAGGGGAAGATAAATATCTAAATATTACACAAGCTTCCCAAAGAACATACTAAATATTACCCACAGAGACATCTGATCGAACAAATATAATCCCAGATGGATGTACATATAGATGGCTAAAAGATCTTTTGGAAAAGACGAGAAGAATTTACAATATTTTAATATTAAAAGCGAAGTCAAGAAAAAGGATAAGAAAAGCTAAATGAGATAACGAAATTAAAATTACAAAGAAATCGAAGATATATGACCAATTAAAAATAATTAATTACACATAGATAATTGCTAATAATTACAAATAAGTAATGCAGAATTAATTACACGTAGATAATTGCTAATAATTACAAATAAGTAATACAAAATAAGTAACTGCTAATAAATAATTACTTATTACAATTATAAATAGGCAATTGCTATATATATAATGATCCAAGAAAAACCTGTCTCTAGTTATGTGAATTAGTTTGTACATCAATATGAGTGTGGATGATTCTTCGAAGCGGACGCCTTGATGCTAGTAAAGGGCTCTTGATCCCAGGAATTACAGCTTTCGCTCCTCATCCTACCAGAATTACAATTTATATAAGGTTAAATCACCTCGAAATCTGTTAGTATATATTCACTGATTGGTACTGAAGAGGTTACATGAAGCCTTAAGACCGTCTAGTCGATAGGCTTTAAACCAAAGTTAACTATCCAATTAACATTAATAATAATAATAATAATAATAATAATAATAATAATAATAAGAAGAAGAAGAAGAAGAAGAAGAAGAAGAAAATAAGAAGAAAATATAAAAAAGAACATTTACTGAACAACTTGCAATGCAAACACATTGAAGTTGCAATGGCCAGGCTCAGGCTTGGTTACAAGTACTTATGGCAGCTTCACATATACACTGACGATGATCAAACTAAGTGTAAAATATACAGTCAGTCTTATGGTCACATTCCTGAACAATAAGTATGTGACTGTCAATTACTGAAGAACATTACTGAAGAACATTACTGAAGAACATAGCCTACAAGATACGACAAAGTACCATGTTCATGAAAATAAGATACGAAGCAAAAACTGTAAGTGTAGTAGCAGTAAAAAATAAATGAAATAATGTAAATAATGAATACCCAAATGTGATTAAGTTTACTTTAGTAGGGGCTTGTTCCTAGGCGTTTAATGTATCCATATGCTCTTGCTATATCGTCCACAGGATGGATATGAGGTGCACGATAAACTAGCCACTATCGTCCCAAAAAATACATGACTTGCACAATAAACTAGCAACTACCGTCTACAGGATGGATTCAGGATACACAAAGATAAACTTAGCATACACGATAAACTACCCGCTATCTTTCACAGGATGGATACAAGGTGCACAGTAAACTAGCTGATATGGCGTGCAAAATAAACTAATAGCAACGCTCTACAGTATGTATCTAGGGTGTACTAAAAGCCAGTCACTAGCCTCCGTGTGATGCTGCACAATATACTAACAGCTTCCGTCCACAGGATGGATATAAGGTGCACGATAAACTAGCAACATCTGCAGTAAAATTTAATTGAATGAATGTAGCAATCGGCCAGTCCTTCAGTGTCTGACTCACAGTGCTCTGATATCAGCTACAGTTCTTTTATAAAGATGACTGTTATCATTGCTACTAGCACTACTATTGCTACTACTACTTTTTCTGTTGCTAGTAACACTTCGACTACTATTGCTAAAATAATAATAATAATGTGTTGCATATATATATATATATATATATATATATATATATATATATATATATATATATATATATATATATATATATAAAAAAATTTTATACATACATATATACATAGTGTTATTGTATGGGTATGCTACATTAATACCTACTCAATGAAACAAATCTATTATTTAGTAATATACCTTAACTAAAGTCTTTAAGTTGTGAGATTCTGAATTTTATAAACCAAAAAGATTCCCTGGCAGTAGTATGAGTCTTCCTGATAAACCAATGTGGATAATGTAGATTCTTGAAAATATTATGAATTTTTGATATAGCAAATCCTCTATGTCTAATCTAGGCCAATTTATTTATGGAATACTTCAAGACTCGGTATTTTCTCCCGCGGATAATACTTCTGGGTCAAATTTAGTTGAGACAGGAAAATAGCTTCTCAGCGTGGCGAGAAATTTTTTCGATGTTCTTGTTCATTTGGGTAGCTAGAAAAATTAAGACAACAGTGTGCAGAAAAACAGGCACTCGAGTACATGACATTTACTGTTTGCTCTGTTATGACCAACAAGTTAAGAAGCTTTTGTCGATGTTCCTAAGAGTTTATCTTGTGAGCCTCTAAGATATATAGGTGGTGAAATATCAGAAATATATAATATTGTCCGGGATCATCGCCCCCGCGGCCCGGTCTTATCTCAAGTGTCGTAATTTGGAAATGAGATAATACACTATTAAGAAACATTGTGAAATATGAGATAAATTGAGAATAAATATATACTGAATAAAATCAGAAGTTTGTAAGACAAACTGAAGAAAAGAATGAAAACACGACCAGTCCCAGGACAATCCCAGGACAGTCCCAGGACAGTCACAGGACAGTCACAGGACAGTCACAGGACAGTCCCAACACAGAGCAACGCTGTGTACAGAATGACAGTGCATGTGAATCACTCTGCTTTAACCAGAGCAATGCATTAACCGGGAGAGAGTGGGAGATAGAGAGGCGGGTGGGTGAATTACCTTCATACATGGAAAAATGCTTTTATATGCAATACGGAATGTGAATGTTGAAGAGGTACTCCTCTTGTGTGTGTGTGTGTGTGTGTGTGTGTGTGTGTGTGTGTGTGTGTGTTTTTGTGTGTGTGTGTGTGTGTGTGTGTGTTGTGTGTGTGTGTGTGTGTGTGTGTGTGTGTGTGTGTGTGTGTGTGTGTGTGTGTAATTATCAACTCGTAGTTGCAGACTGAGACCAGAAGCTGTGCACCTTTTTTTAAACCACGGCAAATCATTTTTAAACCTTGCAAAAGTTGTCACCCTCCTGCTGGAGTTCTTCCACTCGTCAGCCACTCTGTCTGTAAAGAAATAATACCTGTAACCTTTTTTTACACCTCTTCCGCAGCTTCGTCACTTATATCCAGTGAGGGAATATTTACTTTTCAGTCTGTATTTATTGTTTGGAACTCATTCTGTTGAATGTGTCTGAACATTTTCAGTTGTTTATATGTTTCTCTAAATTCTGGTTGAATAAGATAGCTGTGTTCGGGACTCTAAATTGTGTTTAATATGTGTTGTAAATAGTTCAATGAGCATATCTCAAACCAGGTAACTTAATGCTTTCTTAAAAGTTAATTTATTTCTTCGGCTGCGCGATCCGAGAAAGGTATCCCCGTATTGTATTACCCCAGGAGGCCCCCACGCAGGTCAGCATCATTATTAATAGTTTGAAACCGATCAGAAGAAGCATTATTTAGTTATTGAATAAAATGAATATCATTATTTATTCATTAAAATAGGTGAATGGGGACTTATGGCAGCCAGTAACACACAAACCTTGCGTTCAGGAAACAACTCCAGGGATGAAAATTTAAAGTTGATGAGAAGAATCATTCTCCAGTTATGGCACAGATTCCATCGATTCCGAGAATTTTTCAACTATTTTACTGCATCAGGTGAAAAAAACTTAATTGGTACTATCTTGGCCTTGAGATGCGTCAATCATTAAGTACTGAAGCCGTTCAGAAGAGACAAATTGAAATTTATTTAACGTGATTTAACGTTTGAAGCTGCGCCATTGAGGGTTTTGGGAAATTATCATAGGACGTCAGTACATGCCAAGTGTTCCAAAAATCTGCTCCAGTGACCCTGCACAAGCGTTAAAATTTTTAGGCAGATTGAATATCTCAAGTTATAAGCAAAATTAAAAAAGAATTTTTTTAGGAAGAAAAAATATAGAAAATAATCAAGCCATCTGAGAGGTCCTCCTTCAAGGATGTCTAACTTATCTATGCATTTGCGTTTATATGATCTGATGATATTTTTTTTTTATATATCATTTTTTTCTGTACAATGTCAGTAAGATTTCATCATATAATTTACATTTTTTTTATTAATTTTTACTTGTGTACAATTTAACCCACCTCAGTGTGGGTTTTGTTTTATTTACTTACGATTCTGTGAATGAAGTGAGCTAGGCTATATATCTTCCTGCCATTTGATCATTACCTTTTCACTAAATGATTTCTTCTCTCTGTTCCTATCTCTTATTTGACATATAAAACCAATTATTATTTTTTTCATATTTGTCGTCCCTCGCGTTATTCCATTCATATTAAGCTTTCTGTCTCTTATATTATATATGTTATGAATGGTGGTCACCCTGCTTAAAATTAACATGTTAAATAGGGGAGAATGCAGTGAAGAAAATTGATCTGTTAGGACCATCGGCAAACCTTGACTGCATGTGATAGTATGTCCTCTGGATCACTGATCCTCTGCTGATGTAAATTCTGGTTTGCTAATCCTGCATTCATGTCCCCTTTTCCGAAGATCAGAGACCAGCTTCGTAGGAAACCTTTAGTTATTCCTTAGTAACTCTGTATGCTTTATGACATAATATTCCCTTTTACACTGGAGTGCCCTCCAAGTCATTCCAGCCATTATTTTTTTGTAAGTTCATCTCGTACAGAGGACCGTTTTAAAGTCCTTCTGGCAATCTAGGAAGAGCAATTTCTCCAATATTCTCTTTTCCATTACTGTTTGTACTAGCATCGTCGATAGAATCACTAGTAATGTTACCCCAGTCATTGCTAGATAGGTGCTCCCTAAAATTCGGGACTTTTATTGTATTATTCATATTATCACATTTATTTGTTCCAAGCTTTTCCGTGATCTCTGGATTATTCATTAGAGTCTTTTTCTTTGCCAAAACCACGTCAAGCAGGTTATTCCCTCTGGTAGGATCTATTACAACCTAAAAAAGTAATCATGAATTACTTCTAGGAAGACGAGATTCTAAATTTTCAGTTAAACAATTCGTTTTGTGAAGCCTTAACAACTTCATCTCAATAGAAGAGGTTGTAAAACCGAGAGGCTGGTGAAAAGACCCTATGGCAGAATGTAAAGCATTCTTGGGACAACATTTTGCGTGGAGCCCAAACTTTTCAAGTTTATAAGGAGAACATATTAGGTGATGAGGAGACTTGAGGTATGTGCTGAGAAGCATGTGAGTCAAGGGTGCCACCAACTGGATATTTCTTTGATTCTATGTGATGGTATCTGTGATTTCAATGAGTCCCGATTCAATGCATTTTCTTCTTTTTCGTTTTTTTTCATGGATAATAATGCTCGCCCTGGCCCAGTCCATGTTGTGTAAAGCTGCATTACGGTGTGAAACACATACCTTGTTGTGGCCAATAGTGCGGCAGGTATATCTGTGTTTGCATACGCGTGCGAACATATTCCTAGCCGTCTCACCTAAGTATACTTTATTACGATCACTACAAGGGAGGATGTTGCCTGCTTTCTCCTCGGGGCTAGACTTAACCCTCTAAGACCTAAGTAGTGACGCTAGAAAAAAAAGAATGAAATCATAATCCCCTGTGCTTGGAGAATTTCCGTGTATTGTTTTATACTAACTGAAACTATAAATGTTTATGATAGACTTATTGCGTTAATAATTAATGTCTGGCCATAGTTATATTATGAGCTTACTCAAGATAGGTATAGTTGTATTAGATAAATATAATCTTGAAATGGTAATTATTACCGAGGTGTAATGCTGGTGTTGCCATGACAACACCTCACCGCCCCCTATTACCTTATGTTGACTCAGGATGCTGCGATCTGTTGTTTACACAACTTTAAGATCCTCACATTAATCTCCCTGATTTCCTCTTAATTTGTCCTGATGAAAGATGCTGAGCAGTTCTTAAAAGTTTTACCAATCATTTTCCCATTTCTGAAGGGAAGAAACCTCTAGATCCCCCCCACTTCTATTCTCATCTCAGAGTCTCTGGATCCACGGTGGAAGTGGAAGTGGAACCTCAACACACACACACACACACACACGCACACACACTTAGGCGGGGAGAGGAGCTGAGACTGAACCCGTGAAACCACAAATGGGCGAGTGGCGAGAGGTTTCAACCCTCCCGTTCCGTTGTTTGTTTCCAATTGTGTTATTACGATTTAGTGAGACCAAGCCAATTTGACAACGTTTCGAAACCTCTTATTCTCATCTTCAGGTCCACAAAAAATAAAGACAACATCGAGAATTACTGTACATAAGTGCAAAAAAAAAAAAAAAAATACAACTTGTTTCAGAAACATTAAAAATAATTATGTCAAAAACAATGTAATTACTAAGCGATACAAATAAATTAAATAAACTTGACGATGATCCCTTTTTTATTTAACATTAAATGCGATGGCAAAATTAATAGATTTCTCAGTAAAATTATATTCCAGCAATGTTATTAGTGAACCATTATATACTCTCAAGTGTTCACCGTTCAAAGTTGTCTGGTATCGTGTAGGGGCTGACCTAGGGTCACAAAACAGGATGTCTCACTCGCCCAGTCTCCTCTCCAATGAGTATTTTAAATCACACTTTACCTAAGCATCTTTTTTTTCGTATTTGGTACCAGTTACTTTTTTATTGTTACACCGTTAAAGACTCTTACTCTTGATAAAAAACTGTGTAATATTAAATTACCCACTTGTACTGCGGCTTCGGTCAACGTGGACTCTTTGTTCACTAATATTTCCCCTTGTTGACTTGGAAAATATACATACAGCTCAGCTATTCCAGGACTCTGATTATGTACATAGTTTGAAGAAATTCCTATTCCATAAATTACTGTCGTTAGGAGTAAACGATTGCTTATTTACATTCAGTAATTGTATGGATACACAAGTTGATAGTGTTGATATGAGTCATTGTCTGGGTCAATGTTTTTTCTAGTTTTCACGAGGACTGGCTTAATTATCCAGCACATTTCATACCACAGATGAAGAGAAGATATAATGATGGTATTTTTTGTTTTTAGTTTTGAGTCCCCCCGATCATGTCCATTTAGACTTTGATTAAATAACTAACATCCTAATATATATATTTTTTACTTGTGATATAGAAAAGGATTATAAATTACCTTTCTTGGATATTCTAACTGCAACGAACTAAAAATATCTTCACAACATCAATTTATAGAAATCTTACGTTTACTGCCTTGACAACTAAATTTTCCTCTGTTATACCAATTCAGTTTAAACTTAATTTAATAACAACTTCTGTAATTATAGCCTAGCGAACATGTTCAAACTATACAAACGTCCACCAAGAATTACAATATATTAGTTCAGTGTTAGGACAGAATGTTTTTCCACGTAATTTTGTTGGTATTTATAAATGATAAACAAATGAGCAACCTTTCCTCTAACTATAATGAAAAAAATAATTATTTATGTAGTCGTACCATTTACTGAAAACATAGTTACAACATTAGAAATAGGTTAAATAAATTATTTAGGGAATTTCATTAACAATCTTCTATTCGCACTATCCTTAGGAATGGCTGAACCTTGCAGTTTTTTTTTTTTTTTTTTTTGGGCGTTCTTGGACTAGTATGACGACAAGTCAGCTCGGGGACCGAATTGCTGAACATTTAGGTAAATCTTTTAGGACACGTCAACTGCAAGAAAAACTTTAATTTTCAATTATTAGTAAACAAGCGTATGTTTACTACTGTTCTATGATAAATTAGACACATATGCAACACTTGGGTATCTTTATTGAGGAAACGTTTCGCCACACAGTGGCTTCATCAGTCCAATACAAAGTAGAAAGTTGTAAAGAGAGGAGGAGTTTGAGGTAATCAGTCCCTCGGCCTGGAGTCGATGTGTACAGTCCATCAATCTTGTAGTAAGTACAGCATAGGGCAAAAGAAGTTGCTTATATACTGTAGACAGGTGAAGCGAAGCAGGAGGAGGCGGGGTCACAGTGGTACCATCCACTAGTCGAAGTAGGTCTTCGTCCAAAGGTTGGACAAGTGTTGAAGAATTCGTTTGTATCAAGATCCCAAGATGTTGCTGTGTCAGACAGGATGTAGATGAATGGTTCAGAGAACCGACAAGTTGATAAATTAGACACATATGTGTCTAATTTATCAACTTGTCATTCAAACAAAACGAAAATCGCAGATGTTCTCTACTTACTACTGAAAGACACTGGTTCCTTCCCATAGGTGTATGTGTGTGTACACAAACTCCCGCATGAGTGGGAGCACAAATTTTCGCATGCGCACAAACTCCTGACCACAAGTAGTGACGGAAATAAATGTTTGTGGATGTGGAGGCGGCGATAATATTCGTGAAGGAATAATGCACAGGAAATTCTGTCCCCCTCGCTGAGAGGATTTCCTCGTCTCCCTTAACCCTCAGCCTGAGAGAGAGTTGCAGGCCCTCAGCCTGAGAGAGTTGCAGGCCCTCAGTCTGAAAGTTGTGGTCCACGTTAAACAGATCAATCGGGCTTCATCGCTTGTTATTGGTCTGGAGAAGGGGAGTGGGGAATTTTTTTGTGTGTGTGTGGGGAGGAGCATTTTTAAGAGGATGGTATTTTCAGGGACTCGATATTTTTTGAGGAAGGGGAAGTTTTTGGCCAGAGATTTCTCGTTGAAGAAGCTGGATTTTTTTTGAGAGTAGATTTTTTATTGGGACGGGAAATTTGTTTTTTGATGAGTAGCATGGGAAGGGCTGTGATATTTTTAGGATTACTTTGCTCAATAATTAATCCACAATCCTGAGAGTAAACTCTAGACGACGTTTCGCTCTGTCCCAGAGCAAAATTTTTACTCCTCGTAGAAGAGGGTTCTGGCAGGCATATATTGCTTTTTATATACAAAGTTTCCGATCTTGGATTGTAAAACAACGATCTTCATGCCAGACCCAGAGTGAACTTATTCTTAAGTCCTTCTCCTTGTTGCAACATTCACCACCCATGTTTAACACCCATATAAGAGCGTTAGTATAACTATACTCTCATACATTCCTCTCTTTGCTTCTGTGGACAAAGTTCTTTGTCTCCACAGACTCCGAAGTGCCCACTCACCTTACTAAATTAAGCTGATATGAGATTATAAGATAGGGTTTGGTGGACCTAAGGTATAGTACGTTAATTTTAGCAAGGTTAAATAATGTTGCTAGGAGAGTTTTGATATAAAATTAAAATTCTCATCCTATATAGCCAGACTATGCAGAACTGTTTTTTTCAATAACGATAATTTTGCAAAAAAAAAAAAATAGAGTAGAATGGCCGAGGATTAATCCAACTTATGTAATTTTGATATTTATTCTGTCAGTCGTAGATTTATTCGAATATTCTCCAGGAAATTAAGAGATATAAGCTTTTTTCTTTTTAGGTCACCCTGTCTCGGTGGGAGACGGCCGGTGCGTTCATGAAAAAAAGAAGAAGTTCCCTTTGTTTCCCCCATATATTCTCCTCCACTCACTTTTGCCGTCCCCATCCTTTCTCTCCAGGATGAGCCGAAACGTCGCTTAATGTTTCCTCTCTAAGTTATTTGTGACCTCCTCCAGGCAGGGTATTGTGGCTTTCATTCTTTACCTCCTCACTTCCTCCCATCCGTTGCCTCCACTCACCTGTCCACACTAGAAAAAAAAAATAAGTCACTTAACTTTTACACTCTCCTGAGGTCGCATTTCGTTGCTTAAATAAAGTTTGTAAATTTAAGCGTAAGGAAAATGCACTTTGATGGTCGAGTGCAGCCAGCTGGGTGCTCAGGACAAGACTAATTTATAAAAGTTTTCTGTTCTGAGGTTTGAAGTTACTGTATTGAGGCAACACGCCGCGCTAAATATATTAGAGTGGCCCCCACTCTAATACATTTAGCTACATAAATTTGCGTAGTTTGAGCTCCAGTTTTTGGGCCTGCCTCTGAAATTCAGCTAATGAGGCGAGCCTCTCTAATGCCCTTCACGGTTCTTTCTTCTTATTTACTGTCCTGAAGCAATTACAGTGTTTTATAAAGTGTGGCTTCATCTGGAGATCAGTCCCCTTCATGGTGGGTCACAGGGAGTGCATTGATGCTGCTCAAGTCACCCTCCAGTTCCTCGGATGAAACATGATTACCTCCCACTCTCCAGGCGCTGTAGGAGGCTGCAGCTCTGTCACCTAATTAATATAACAATGAGAGTTGAGTTTCCAAGTGTGTGTGTGTCCTCGTGTTGGTCACTCCTGTGTTAAACTGTCTCCGTCTTTACCCTCTCGACGCCAACAAGTATCTTATATATCATGATCGTATCCCCTCTCATTCCTCGGTCCACCAGCGCTGGTAGGTCTTGTTTACATCTCTTAATTTACAGTCTTGTTTACATCTCCTAATTTTTGGTCTATATCGAACCTCTCAACCACCACAGCCTTCTAGTTTTTTTACTAAGTTGGATAAATTTAGTTTCCCTTTATTTTATTAAAGGGAAACGCTAAACCCGTATGGGTAATTCAGCGCAAGGAGTGGTGGAGGCTCGATCCTCCGTCTGTTTAGCACGAGACGTGGACCTTGATTATTATCAAGGTCCACGAAGTTATTCATTAAAAAAAATCGGTAATTGAATAAGTTCAACCTCTAGATTACATTCAAAGATATTACAAGTTTATAGAGGATATTTAAATACTGCATAAGGATCGTATCCCTGATCTGTGGTCCTCGTCTACTGATCTGTATAAATATAATTGCAGTAATGTAACGCATGAGGACCAGACAAAGCAGCAGATAAGAGCGAGACTTGCAGAGAACCTGGATCGTTCCTTCTAAACATATCAGTTATTGTCGAAAATTACCACAAATTTCAGCCATTCAAGACCAGGGCCAAGACTTTGGCCACCCATTAAAAAACTACCGACTTTCCTGTATTACGCATGAGATATATACACTGAGAGATATATACACTAAAAGATATCTGTGTATATACACTGAAGGTTTATTCCATATTTTGGGTATTAAAGCTTTCTTGACTGATGGTGAACAGGTAACTTATAACCTTAATGACACTTGAGTAGTCGACAGTCTTTGCGCCCAGTTATCCAACCTTTGGTAGGTAGTTGGTGTGAGGGCGTGGCCAGTGTGTTGACAGAATCATTGTTCACAGTGAAGCCCCGAATATCACCCACTAAACTGACTCGTCCACGGAATTCCTTCGTTTTTTTTTTTTTTTTAATTTTCTCGTATTATCTTCATATTACTGTCAAGTAAGTATTGTTTCCAGTTTCATCTTGTCTTCATTATTGTGGTGTGCTCTCTTCTTAAAAAATCGTTTAAAATAATTAATTTTGTGAACCTTATCTAGCTTCCCACAAGGCGGGCCAAGGTAGCACAGGATCGATCCCCGCCATATAAATATATATATATATATATATATATATATATATATATATATATATATATATATATATATATATATATATATATATATATATATATCCTGCCAGGTGACTGTGAAACAGAAACCTGAAACTGTTTTACATGATGGTAGGATTGCTGGTGTCTTTTTTCTGTCTCATAAACATGCAAGATTTCAGGTACGTCTTGCTACTTCTACTTACACTTAGGTCACACTACGCAAACATGTACACGTTTATTGTATACACACTCATCTGAGTTTTCTTTGATTTTATCTTAATAGTTCTTGTTCTTATTGCTTTTCCCTTTCATATCCATGGGGAAGTGGAATAAGAATCTTTCCTCCGTAAGCCATGCGTGTTGTAAAAGTCAACTAAAATGCCGGGAACAATGGGCTAGTAACCCCTTTTCCTGTATAGCTTACTAAAAAGAAGAAGAAGAAAATCGTCAAAGTGGGATGTTTGAATGTGCGTGGATGTTGTGCGAATGATAAGAAAGAGATGATTGTAGATGTTATGAATGAAAAGAAGCTGGATGTCCTGGCTTTAAGTGAGACAAAGCTGAAGGGGGTAGGAGAGTTTCAGTGGGGAGAAATAAATGGGATTAGATCAGGGGTTTCAAATAGAGTTAGAGCTAAAGAAGGAGTGGCAATAATGTTGAATAATCAGTTATGGCAGGTAAAGAAGGAATATAAATGTATAAATTCAAGGATTATGTGGAGTAAAATAAAGGTTGGATGTGAAAAGTGGGTTATAGTAAGTGTTTATGCACCTGGAGAAGAGAGAAGTGTAGAAGAGAGAGAGATTTTGGGAAATGTTGAGTGAGTGTGTGGGAGTTTTGAACCAAGTGAGAGAGTAATTGTGGTTGGGGATCTTAATGCTAAAGTGGGTAAAAATGTTGTGGATGGAGTAGTAGGTAAATTTGGGGTGCCAGGGTAAATGTAAATGGGGAGCCATTAATTGAGCTATGTGTAGAAAGAGGTTTGGTAATAAGTAATACATATTTTATGAAAAAAAGGATAAATAAATATACAAGGTATGATATAGCACGTAAGGAAAGTAGTTTGTTGGATTATGTATTGGTGGATAAAAGGTTGATGAGTAGGCTTCAGGATGTACATGTTTATAGAGGGGCAACGGATATATCAGATCATTATTTGGTTGTAGCTACAGTTAGAGTAAAAGGTAGATGGGACAAAAGGAAAATGGCAACAGCAAGTAAGAGAGAGGTAAAAGTGTATAAACTAAGGGAGGAGGAAGTTAGGGTGAGATATAAGCAACTATTGGCAGAAAGGTGGGCTAGTGCAAGTAGGAGTAGTGGGGGTTGAAGAGAGTTGGGATAGTTTTAAAAATGCAGTATTAGAATGTGGGGCAGAAGTTTGTGGTTATAGGAGGGTGGGTGCAGGAGGAAAGAGGAGTGAGTGGTGGAATGAAGAAGTAAAGGGTGTGATAAAAGAGAAAAAGGTAGCTTATGAGAGGTTTTTACAAAACAGAAGTGTTAGTAGAAGAGCAGAGTATATGGAGAGTAAAAGAAAGGTGAAGAGAGTGGTGAGAGAGTGCAAAGAAGAGCGGATGAAAGAATGGGAGAGGATCTGTCAAGAAATTTTGCTGAAAACAAGAAAAAATTTTGGAGTGAGATAAACAAGGTAAGAAAGCCTAGGGAACGAATGGATTTGTCAGTTAAAAACAGAGTAGGGGAGTTAGTAGATGGGGAGCTGGAGGTATTGGGTAGATGGCGGGAATATTTTGAGGAACTTTTAAATGTCGATGAAAAGAGGGAGGCGATAATTTCATGTACTGGCCAGGGAGGTACAACATCGTTTAGGAGTGAAGAAGAGCAGGATGTGAGTGTGGGGGAGGTGCGTGAGGCATTACGTAGAATGAAAGGGGTAAAGCAGCTGGAATTGACGGAATCATGACAGAAATGTTAAAAGCAGGGGGATATAGTGCTGGAGTGGTTGGTATTTTTGTTTAATAAATGTATGAAAGAGGGGAAGGTACCTAGGATTGGCAGCGAGCATGTATAGTTCCTTTATATAAAGGGAAGGGGATAAAAGAGAGTGTAAAAATTATAGGGGAATAAGTTTACTGAGTATACCAGGTAAAGTGTATGGCAGGGTTATTATTGAAAGAATTAGAGGTAAGACAGAGAGTAGGATTGCAGATGAGCAAGGAGGCTTTAGAGTGGGTAGGGGATGTGTAGATCAAGTGTTTACAGTGAAGCATATATGTGAACAGTATTTAGATAAAGGTAGAGAAGTTTTTATTGCATTTATGGATTTAGAAAAGGCATATGATAGAGTGGATAGGGGAGCAATGTGGCAAATGTTGCAAGTGTATGGAATAGGTAGTAAGTTACTGAAGGCTGTAAAGAGTTTTTATGAGGATAGTGAGGCTCAGGTTAGGGTGTGTAGGGAGAGGGAGATTACTTCCCGGTAAAAGTAGGTCTTAGACAGGGTTGTGTAATGTCACCATGGTTGTTTAATATATTTATAGATGGGGTTGTAAAAGAAGTAAATGCTAGGGTGTTGGGGAGAGGGGTGGGATTAAATTATGGAGAATTAAATGCAAAATGGGAGTTGACACAGTTACTTTTTGCTGATGATACTGTGCTTATGGGAGATTCTAAAGAAAAGTTGCAAAGGTTAGTGGACGAGTTTGGGAGAGTGTGTAAAGGTAGAAAGTTAAAAGTGAACATAGATAAGAGTAAGGTGATGAGGGTATCAAACGATTTAAATAAAGAAAAATTGGATATCACATTGGAGAGAGGGATTATGGAAGAAGTAAATGTTTTCAGATATTTGGGAGTTGATGTGTCAGCAGATGGGTTTATGAAGGATGAGGTTAACCATAGAATTGATGAAGGAAAAAAGGTGAGTGGTGCATTGAGGTATCTGTGGAGACAAAAACGTTATCCATGGAGGCAAAGAAGGAATGTACGAAAGTATAGTGGTACCAACACTCTTATATGGGTGTGAAGCATGGGTTGCAAATGCTGCAGCGAGGAGGAGGCTGGAGGCAGTGGAGATGTCCTGTCTAAGGGCAATGTGTGGTGTAAATATTATGCAGAAAATTCGGAATGTGGAAATTAGGAGAAGGTGTGGAGTTACTAAAAGTATTTGTCAGAGGGCTGAAGAGGGGTTGTTGAGGTGGTTTGGTCATTTAGAGAGAATGGATCAAAGTAGAATGACTTGGAGAGCGTATAAATCTGTAGGGGAAGGAAGGCGGGGTAGGGGTCGTCCTAGAAAAAGTTGGAGGGAAGGGGTAAAGGAGGTTTTGTGGGCGAGGGGCTTGGACTTCCAGCAAGCATGTGTGAGCGTGTTAGATAGGAGTGAATGGAGACGAATGGTTTTGGGACATGACGATCTGTTGGAGTGTGAGCAGGGTAACATTGTGTGAAGGGATTCAGGGAAACCAGTTAATTGATTTAGTTGGACTTGAGTCCTGGAAATGGGAAGTACAATGCCTGCACTTTAAAGGAGGGGTCTGAGATAGTGACAGCTGGGAGGGACTTTTCTCAGCTGTAGTATCTGAGCTCCTCTGCAAAGACAGTGATTATGTATGAGTGTGGTGAAAGTGTTGAATGATGATGAAAGTTTTTTCTTTTTGGGGATTTTCTTTCTTTTTGGGTCACCCTGCCTCGGTGGGAGACGGCCGACTTGTTGAAAAAAAAAAAAAAAAAATATATATATATATATATATCCATCCACTCAACTCCCCCTCTAACAAATAGTGTATTTACAGGAGGGGAAACGAGCATATTTACACTGCGACCACCCAGCCAGCAGGCACAGCCTGTTCCCCTCAGTGCCTTAGTGAGGGGAAAGAGGACCACACTCCTCCTCCGCTTGGCTGCAATGTTAATTCTGCTTTTACAACACCTGACCTCTGTTAAATCTTTTATTTTCCTTAGTCCTGCCATGTAAGATAGCTTGGGGATCCAGGATCTTGATTAGTCCTGCCATGTAAGATAGCTTGGGGATCCAGGATCCTTCTCAGTCCTGCCATGTAAGATAGCTTGGGGATCCAGGATCTTGATTAGTCCTGCCATGTAAGATAGCTTTGGGATCCAGGATCCTTCTCAGTCCTGCCATGTAAGAGATCTTGAAGATCCAGGATCCTCCTTAGTCCTGCGGTTGGTGTTTGGCTTCTATCCCTCCTCTCCTCTCCCCTCCCCTTCCCGTCCCGTCCCCATCCCTCGAGTCCAGTGCGGGAATGGGGTTTGGGATTACCCTCTCACCCCAAAGGGGTCCTCCGTACCTCTTCCCTCTATACCTTCCTCCTCCCCCTTCCCCCTGCCTTACCCCTGCCACCCTCAATACATACTCCCCATTACTTCACTCCCTCCTCCTCTTCCTCCTCTTCCTCCTTTTGTCCTCATCATCTATCTCTTTGCCTCCACCTTCACCTCGTTTCCTCTTCCGTTCTTTTTCTCTTCCTCTTCCTCATCTTTCTCTTTTCTTCCTCCTCCCTCTCCCTCCTCTTCTCACCAAATTTTCCTTTCTCCCTCAAGTTAAACAATTGAGGGGAATTTCCCCACGACACAAATTAAATGAGTCTCCCCTCGCTCCTCTAACCTGGTGGAGAAACCACAGCTCAACGAGGGGAGTGAGGGCGAGGGAGGGTGGAAACGGGGAGGGGTGTGTGAGGTGAAGGAGGGGAGGGTGTGGTGAGTGATGAGAGAATGAAGGGAGGAAAAGGGAGTGTATGAGAAGGGAAAGTAAGGAGGTAGGAGAATAATATAAGGGAGAGAGGAAGGAGAGTAGAAATAATTAAGAGTGACACATATATATATTCCTGTGACTGATTTCGATAGTTATTTGTCTCCTCTGGCAGCCCAGCCTGGGGCCAGGCTTGCCTGTTGACAGCTTCATCAGCCAGGCTGTTGCTGACTGTAAGGTGTGAGGGAACGTTGTAACCTGATAAACACATTGCGTTCCGATACGAACGTAATTATTCTTCTAGTCACAGTAACGTTAACCTTGGAGGAGTGAACGTTTTGCTACAGTTTTATCCGTTCTGGGCAGCGCTGTATGACCCTGGTGGTTTAGCGCTTAGTTTTGATAATAATAATAATAATAATAATAATAATAATAATAATAATAATAATAATAATAATAATAATAATTAATAATGATTATTAATAATTATTAATAATTATTAATAATGTATAATAATAATAATAATAATAATAATAATAATAATATCCGTTCAGGATCATTATCAAATTGCAAGGAAAATTGCAAGGAAATCAGAAGACGGGTCAAGTGAAGAGGCGAATTTCTGGTCATCTTTTCACCTGATCTCTCCTGATTTTCTCGTCTTCTTCAGTTGTGACTTTATAATGCTCCAGAAAGGACCGAAACGTCGTCTAAAGTTTCCTCTCCAAAGTTTGGCTTAACTGAGACTTGTTTCAGCAACGGTAGTGACTTATATATTTTTTAAATAGTTGTTGTAGGTGTACAATACAGTAGGTGATGTAGATCAAATGAGGTCACAGGTTGACCTAAGCAACCAGTGTAAATTGTCACACCCCTTGCCTTGGCAGGAAAGTGTTGGAAATGTAGGAAGACACCAAAGGTGGCACTTGAGGTGTCACTTGAGGGTTTCCTTAGAGGTTGGAGTGCCAATGGAAATAGGACACTTGTTTCTTTAGAGAGACCAGTGAAAAGGAAAATAATCCACATTATTTGATCATGTTGGGTTATTCTTTGATTAATCTAAAAAACGTATTCAGTATGTATGTCCGGAGCAACTGTCCTTCAAAACCATTGTCAAAAACACTAGTTGAGTTTGTAAAGCCTTTTATGGACGATATTGAATAAAGCCTTAACCTATACACTTGATCAAATGTGCCAGCAATGTGCAGTGACTAGTGCAACATACTGCAAAAGTTCGTCAGATCATTTATCTTTTCAGTTTTAAATACATACTGTGTGTGTGTGTGTGTGTGTGTGTGTGTGTGTGTGTGTGAGTGTGTGAGTGTGTGTGAGTGTGTGTGTGTGAGTGTGTACTCACCTAGTTGTACTCACCTAGTTGTGGTTGCAGGGGTCGAGTCAAAGCTCCTGGCCCCGCCTCTTCACTGGCCGCTACTGGGTCACTCTCCCTGCGCCATAAGCTTTATCATACCTCTGCTTAAAGCTATGTATAGAGCCTGCCTCCACTACATCGCTTCCTAAACTATTCCACTTCCCGACAACTCTGTGACTGAAGAAATACTTCCTAACATCTCTGTGATTCATCTGAGTCTTCAACTTCCATCTGTGTCCCCTTGTTGTTGTGTCCCATCTCTGGAACATTCTGTCTCTGTCCACTTTGTCAATTCCTCTCAGTATCTTATATGTTGTTATCATGTCTCCCCTATTCTCCTGTCCTCCAGTGTCGTCGGTCCATTTCCTTAACCTCCCTCGTAGGACATACCCCTTAGCTCCGGGACTAGTCTTGTTGCAAACCTTTGCACTTTCTCGAGCTTCTTCACATGCTTGGCTAGGTGTGGGTTCCAAACTGGTGCTGCATACTCCAATATGGGCCTAACGTACACAGTGTACAGGGTCCTGAACGATTCTTTATTAAGATGTCGGAATGCTGTTCTTAGGTTTGCTAGGCGCCCATATGCTGCAGCAGTTATTTGGTTGATGTGCGCCTCAGGAGATGTGTCTGGTGTTATACTCACCCCAAGATCTTTTTCCTTGATTGAGGTTTGCAGTCTCTGGCCCCCTAGGCTGTACTCCGTCTGCGGTCTTCTTTGCCCTTCCCCAATCTTCATGACTTTGCACTTGGTGGGGTTGAACTCCAGGAGCCAGTTGCTGGACCAGGCTTGCAGGCTGTCCAGATCCCTTTGTAGTTCTGCCTGGTCCTCGTCCGATTGAATTCTTCTCATCAACTTCACATCATCTGCAAACAGGGACACTTCGGAGTCTATTCCTTCCGTCATGTCGTTCACAAATACCAGAAACAGCACTGGTCCCAGGACTGACCCCTGTGGAACCCCGCTCGTCACCGGCGCCCACTCTGACACCTCGCCACGTACCATGACTCGCTGCTGTCTCCTGACAGGTATTCCCTGATCCAATGTAGTGCCTTCCTGTTACCCCTGCCTGGTCCTCCAGCTTCTGCACTAATCTCTTGTGTGGAACTGTGTCAAACGCCTTCTACAATCCAAGAATATGCAATCTACCCACCCCTCTCTCTCTTGCCTTATCGCTGTCACCCTGTCGTAGAACTCCAGTAGGTTTGTGACAAGGATTTCCCGTCCCTGAAACCGTGTTGGCCGTCGTTGATAAGCTCATTCCTTTCTAGGTGCTCAACCACCCTTCTCCTGACTATCTCTCCATGACCTTGCATACAATACATGTCAGTGACACTGGTCTGTAGTTTAGTGCTACGTTCCTGTCTCCTTTTTTAAAAATTGGAACTACATTTGCTGTCTTCCAAACCTCAGGTAGTTGCCCTGTTTCGATAGATGTGTTGAAGATCGTTGTTAGGGTACACATAGCTCCTCTGCTCCCTCTCAGGACCCATGGAGAGATGTTATCTGCCCCATCGCCTTTGAAGTATCTAGCTCGCTTAGTAGCCTCTTCACTTCCTCCTCATTTGTGTGTATTGTGTCCAGCACTTGATGGTGTACCCTACCCTCCTCCTTTCTGGAGGCCCTTCTATCTCCTCTGTGAACACCTCTTTGAATCTCATGTTGAGCTCTCACACACTTCCCGGTCATTTCTTGTGACCTCCCTCCTACCTTCCTCAGCCTGATCACCTGGTGTGTGTGTGTGTGTGTGTGTATTGTGTGTGTGAGTGTGTGTGTACTCACCTAATTGTACTCACCTAATTGTGGTTGCAGGGTCGAGTCTCAGCTCCTGGCCCCGCCTCTTCGCTGTCTGCTACTGGGTCTCTGCTCTCCCTGCTCCATGAGCTTTATCATACCTTGTCTTAAAACTATGTATGGTTCCTGCCTCCACTATATCTTTCTCTAGTCCATTCCACTTCCTGACTACTCTGTGGCTGAAGAAATGTTTCCTGACATCCCTTTGACTCATCTGAGTCTTCAGCTTCCAGTTGTGTCCCCTTGTATCTGTGTTCCCTCTCTGAAACAACCTGTCACTATCTACCTTGTCAATTCCCCGCAGTATTTTGTATGTCGTTATCATGTCTCCTCTGACCCTTCTTTCCTCCAGTGTTGTTAGTCCTATTTCCCTCAACCTTTCTTCATAAGACAGACCCCTGAGTTGTGGAACTAACCTTGTCGCAAACCTTTGCACTTTCTCTAGTTTCCTTACGTGCTTGACCAGGTGTGGGTTCCAGACTGGTGCTGCATATTCTAGTATGGGCCTGACGTACACGGTATACAGTGTCTTGAACGATTCCTTGTTAAGGTAACGGAACGCTAATCTAAGGTTTGCCAGACGCCCATATGCTGCCGCAGTTATCTGGTTGATGTGTGCCTCCGGAGACGTGCTAGGCGTTATACTCACTCCAAGGTCTTTCTCCTTTGCCGAGGTTTGTAGCCTTTGTCCGCCTAGCTTGTACTCTGTCAGCGGTCTTCTTTGCCCTTCTCCGATCCTCATGACTTTGCATTTGGAGGGATTGAATTCGAGAAGCCAACTGCTAGACCAGATGTCGAGCTTGTCCAGGTCTGTTTGCAGCCCTGCCTGGTCCTCTTCTGATGTGATTCTCCTCATTATTTTCACATCATCCGCGAATAGAGACACTTCTGAGTCTATCCCATCCGTCATGTCATTTACATAAACCAGGAATAACACTGGTCCTAGGACTGACCCCTGCGGTACACCACTCGTCACAGGCGCCCACTGTGATACCTCACCACGCACCATGACCCGTTGTTGCCTCCCTTGAGGTATTCCCTGATCCATTCCAGTGCCCTTCCTGTTATACCTGCTTGTTCTTCCAACTTCTTTACTAATCTCATGTGAGGAACTGTGTCGAAGGCCTTCCTGCAGTCCAGGAAAATGCAATCAACCCACCCTTCTCTCTCCTGCCTTACCTCTGTTACTTTATCATAGAACTCTAGGAGGTTTGTTACACAGGATTTGCCTTCCCGGAATCCATGCTGTCTGGCGTTTATTATCCTGTTCCGCTCAAGGTGTTCCACCATTCTTTTCCTGATGATTTTCTCCAGGACTTTGCACACTATACATGTAAGTGACACCGGTCTATAGTTTAGTGCCTCTTTTCTGTCTCCTTTTTTAAAAATGGGGACTACGTTGGCCTTCTTCCATACCTCAGGTAGCTGCCCAGTTTCAAGGGATGTGTTGAATATTGTGGTAAGTGGCACACTCAGTACCTCAGCTCCTTCCCGAAGAACCCACGGGGAGATATTGTCCGGACCCATCGCCTTTGAGGTATCGAGGTCACTGAGTAACTGCTTCACTTCCTCCTCAGTTGTGTGTAAGCCCTCTAGCACTTGGTACATCCCTTGTTGGTGACGAACCATGTCCTGTCTACCCAGCTGCCTTCCTTCCTCCATTGTGAATACTTCCTTAAACCTCAAGTTGAGCTCCTCACATACCTCTTGTGTGTGTGTATGTGTGTGTGTGAGTGTGTGTGTATGTGTGTGTGTGAGTGTGTGTGTGTGTGTGTATGTGTGTGTGTGAGTGTGTGTGTACTCACCTAGTTGTACTCACCTAGTTGTGGTTGCAGGGGTCGAGTCAAAGCTCCTGGCCCCGCCTCTTCACTGGCCGCTACTGGGTCACTCTCCCTGCGCCATAAGCTTTATCATACCTCTGCTTAAAGCTATGTATAGAGCCTGCATCCACTACATCGCTTCCTAAACTATTCCACTTCCCGACAACTCTGTGACTGAAGAAATACTTCCTAACATCTCTGTGATTCATCTGAGTCTTCAACTTCCATCTGTGTCCCCTTGTTGTTGTGTCCCATCTCTGGAACATTCTGTCTCTGTCCACTTTGTCAATTCCTCTCAGTATCTTATATGTTGTTATCATGTCTCCCCTATTTCTCCTGTCCTCCAGTGTCGTCAGGTCGATTTCCCTTAACCTCCCTCGTAGGACATACCCCTTAGCTCGGGACTAGTCTTGTTGCAAACCTTTGCACTTTCTCGAGCTTCTTCACATGCTTGGCTAGGTGTGGGTTCCAAACTGGTGCTGCATACTCCAATATGGGCCTAACGTACACAGTGTACAGGGTCCTGAACGATTCTTTATTAAGATGTCGGAATGCTGTTCTTAGGTTTGCTAGGCGCCCGTATGCTGCAGCAGTTATTTGGTTGATGTGCGCCTCAGGAGATGTGTCTGGTGTTATACTCACCCCAAGATCTTTTTCCTTGATTGAGGTTTGCAGTCTCTGGCCCCCTAGGCTGTACTCCGTCTGCGGTCTTCTTTGCCCTTCCCCAATCTTCATGACTTTGCACTTGGTGGGGTTGAACTCCAGGAGCCAGTTGCTGGACCAGGCTTGCAGGCTGTCCAGATCCCTTTGTAGTTCTGCCTGGTCCTCGTCCGATTGAATTCTTCTCATCAACTTCTCATCAACTGTGTGTGTGTGTGTGTGTGTGTGTGTGTGTGTGTGTGTGTCGTTCTCTCCCTCCCTCCCTTCCCACATTTCCCCTTGTAGCTGAAAGCAGGAACGGAAGTGGAATAAGAAGAGTGAGATTGAAGGAGGGAGGCTTAGAAGGAAGGGGGAGGAGGAGGCCCTCTCATCTCTTCCCCCTGTTCCCCTACAGGAGGGGATCAACCCCAACACACCCCTCAAGGAGGGGGTCCTAACACTCTCCCCTCTGCTACCTCCGAGAGGGGTCGAGCCCCCACTCTCCCCTCTACCCCTGAGGAGGGGTCGAGCCGGAAGCTCCTCTCCCCTCTATGAAGCCTGGGCGTCACCACTTTATTCCCAGCGAGGGAGAACTAATACACCCAGTGATGTGATGATGTGAGGGGACCGCTTCCTTCCTCCCCTCTGTGTGGGGTGTACTTCCCTTCCCCTTACCTCCCCCGGCTGCTGTGTACTCGTATATATGTACTATTAATACAAGCAATTATTTTATTGTTGTTATTATTATTATTATTATTATTATTATTATTATTATTATTATTATTATATTTTTGGTGTAGCGCTAAACCCGCTGAGCTCATGCAGTGGTTGTGGGATGGGACGTAATTCAGGTTTAATCTGAGGAAATGTTATAGGGTATCTCCAGTTCCTTGGATCTCGAACCGTTCAGAAGCATCAGGGCAATCCCTTGAAGAATAAGAATCTTGATTCTAATCTTGCAACAGGTTGGGTGATCAATAACCATCAGAAAGTGACGTGTTTGAGAGAACATGTCCAGTACTAGACATGTTCTGCGGTACTAAACATATTTACACTACTGAATATGGCTGCAGTACTAGATATGGTTGCAGTTCTGGACATTATGGGGATTTTCAACGTCCTTAGCCGGGTGACAGGGGTGGCTGGTTGCAGTCATCCAATTCGCAGGTTCGGTCTTCCAAACTTCCTAGCATAAATGTGTTACTTTAGCGATAAGTTAATATTTCATTAGCTGGAGAGGAGCGATGAGCGAGTATACCACCGCCAACCTCCTGTTGTATTGGTTCTCTAAAACGTTACTTGGGTACCAGCTGGGCCGCGGGGGCGTTGATCCCCGGAATACCCTCCAGGTAGACTCCAGGTAGGTGGCTGGTGACTTTACAAGCCTATGGCTAGTATAGTACTTGGTTAGGAAAGTGTTTATCCTCGTAGCCAAGTAGTAACTTAGTAAAAATAGTAGAAATACCATGAAATTAATGTGATATTTTATTGTGGTAACGTTTCGCTCTCCAGGATGGATCCCTCTAGTACACTTACACGAAATTGTTACTTTCACAATATAGTAAAATCTTTATTTGTCCAATAAACCATTATGAAAACGATAACAAACTGTTTGGTACAAGAAGAAGAAGAATCAAGCGTCTTCAAGGAGAAAGCATAATTTTGTTTTCCCCTGAAGCCCCAGTAGTCCTCCCTCAGAGGTGGTACTTCTAAGTAACATCAGCCAGCGGAAGGCCTCGGTTAGATGACCAAAAGATCCAGTGGCGGGTCATCGTATGACTTGTCCTGTTTCATGACCAACTTTACCAACCTCAGCTGACTCTTACTGGTTGCTGAACCTCTGGAAACACACTACTGATTCATCAACATACACTACAAACACTTCATATTAATATCTGCCATTGCAGAGGTATTAGATAATTAGTTATGCAACAGTGCAGACATAAGCCTTATTAATTTATAAAGAGGTAGGTATAGTTTTATTAATAAAGAACTGCAATATATTTTAATTAATAATAATATAGGCATAGCATTAGTTTTCATTAATTTTGAAGACTAAGGAACTACCAAATTTCTATTTTTGTCACTTTCAAGTGATTGTTTAATGTATGTTATATACCATAAATGTTTTTTTATACAGGGTTCTACAAGGGTTAGGCTCAGGGTTCCTGACTTTATTTACAAGCTAAGAGCTGTTACCTACATCAACTTATTTGAAAGCCTTTTTATTATTAAGAGACATATAAATAGTGAATAGGATGATGTTAGCCATTTATTCTACGAAATATTCGACATCTTTACGTAGAGAAGAAAGGAGAAAATTCAGCGAGTATATTTAGTCAATTTGGCAGATTTTGAATAATCCACCGAAAGAAAATTCATTCATTCGGAGTTATACAAAGGTGGCCAAGCCCAAAGCCAAAAAAAATCTATACTCATTCTTTACATTCCTTGCGATGAACCAGTTTGCTCATTCATCGCTAGGAAATGTGGAGGTTCGAACCTCAGTCTGCTAATCATGGCTCCGTCGCTGACCAGCGAAGCTGTTGGTAACCACAGATTACGAAATATAAGCCATATTTTCATTAAAAAAATTCGGAGGAAAAATATGTGGAGAAAATCATGTTTCAGTGATAATCCAAGAACTGACAGACGACAAACCAGGAACCAGTCGATAAGCAGCATCTTCATCCCCATCCTCTTAATAACCGACAGTCTTTCACTGTTGCTAAGAACAGTCACATGAGTGTTTAACAAGTTCTTAACAGTGATTATCTGACTGTGTTCTTGCTCCTGCACTTGGTGGGTCACCGATTTCTGTTGCGCGTTAAAATTTGTTATTGCCCATCTCTTGTGTTTCAGTTATTGCCGTTACCACAACGGTGTTGTGGTATGTTATAATTGTTATTTTTATTGATAGAGGACAATCAAATCTAACCTAAATAAACCAATTTAACCTAAAGAACGTAAATCGAGAAATTTGCTGTTAGGTCTGTCTCGCTACTAAATAGGCTATAGTGGATGCTGAAGCCACACCAGTCTTCGTGTTGAATGACCCATGCAGGTTTAGCTCATAAACAAACATAAATTAATAAATAAATAAAATAAACAAAAAGTGAAACTTTGTGTTTGTTGAGGGAAGCGAATTAAGCCTCCTGGAACTACCTCGGAAGTCGTGCATTAAGGCTACGTCGTAGGAGGTCGTAGGAGAGACGGGTAGTAAGTCAGTGGGATTTACACAAGGATGTGTGATGTCACTGTCAGGTTTTAATGTATTTGTAGACGGCGTTGTAAAGCTGTTAATGAGAGGTGCCACCTTAAAAGATAATGTATCTTTACTGACGACACAATATTTTGGTGAGATGTAGAAGAGAATTGTGAAAGCTGGAGATGAGTTTGGTGTAGTGGATAAAAAAAGTAGAAAGGGAAAATAGATAATAGTTAAGTGATGGGAGCAGATGTGTCAGCAGACGATGAAAAATAAGGCAAGTTATGCAATAGAATGAAGATAGCAGAGTGTTGAGTAGTCAGTCCAAAGATTAAGTTGTTAACGGATGCAAAACGGTGAATTTATTAGAGTATAGTGATGCCAACGATTTTTGTGTGGGCGTGAGGCATGGCTTTTGTGTGGGCGTGAGGCATGGCTTTTGTGTGGGCGTGAGGCATGGCTTTTGTGTGGGCGTGAGGCATGGCTTTTGTGTGGGCGTGAGGCATGGCTTTTGTGTGGGCGTGAGGCATGGCTTTTGTGTGGGCGTGAGGCATGGCTTTTGTGTGGGTGTTAAGTATGGTCTTTGAATAGGTGTGAGGCATGGTTTTTGCATGAGTGTGAGGCATGGTTTTTGCATGAGTGTGAGGCATGGTTTTTGCATGAGTGTGATTCATGGTTTTTGCATGAGTGTGAGGCATGGTTTTTGTATGAGTGTGAGGCATGGTTTTTGTATGAGTGTGATTCATGGTTTTTGCATGGATGTAAGGTATGCGCTTCATATGAGAGGAATGGTCTTTTTTTTCAATATGAGACCGACAGAGCTGATGGCATGTATCACTACTTGTGTCTGTGATGGTGGTAATGACGATGGCGGAAATAGTGATTCGGCAGGACGTGGGTGTTTGGTCCTCCTCCTTCAACGGGACTCGTCACTTTGAAACTAATCTCTGTCGACTGAGGATCAGGCAGAAACATCTCATCCATAGCCAGGTGTTTGCAGGTGTCCCTCTGTGTAACCTGTGCTCTGCAGCTGACTCTCCAACTCTTTTTTAACAGTTTGTTCACAGCTTAAGCATTTTCACTACCATCTTGGTCTTATAATTACCGAGGTGCTTGTAGGGACCTACCTGGAGTCTACCTGGAGTCTACCTGGAGGGGTATTCCGGGGATCAACGCCCCCGCGGCCCGGTCCATGATCAGGCCTCCTGGTGGATCAGGGCTTGATCAACGAGGCTGTCACTGCTGGCCGCACGTAGTCCAACGTACGAACCACAGACTCACGAAATCGTAATGACACGATTGCAAATAAACCAAACCACGGTGGGGTTTGAACCCGCGGTCAGAGAGTCTCAAAACTCCAGACCGTCGCGTAAGCCACTGGGCCAGCTAGCTTCAATAAGATTCATCCAATAAGGATCAGCCCGGCTGATCCGGCACCGACTTTAGGTATCTGTCCAGGTCCATCTTGAAGACAACCAGGAGCCTATTGGTAATTCCCCTTATGGCTGATGGGAGGCTGTTGAACAGTCTTGGGCCCCGGACACTAATTGTGTTTTCTCTTAGTGTACAAATGGAGCCCCTACTTTTCACTAGGGGTATGATGCATCGTCTTTTGCTTTCGTAGGGAGTGATTTCTGTGTGCAGATTAGGGCCAGTCCCTCCAGGATCTTCCAAGTGTAGATTATGATGTATCTTTCGCCCCTGCGCTCCAGTGAGTACAAGGAGTCTTAACATTAATAATTTTATGGGATTTATAATTGATTTTGGTTATTTTAACTTATGATAGTATTTGTGTTGTGTGTTATATTCATGTTAATAGTTATTATTGTTCATTTCGTCTTGGTTTTTCTTTATGTGTAGTTTTATTGCCAAGAGCTCTGGATGATCTACACGGTCAAAACACTCTTCAAATATCGTAACTACTTACCTAAACCACCCCCATTCTCTTCCATGACAACTACCACCATCACCATTACAACTCCCACGACCCTCCCCTCCCCGACCATCACCCTCGTCTCGGCGTGGTGTGGGGGGACGTATGGGTGTATGACAAGGGTAGCGGGTAGTGAAGCTCTCGCCAGGATAATACAAAATCCTGCGAGCCCTGATAACACTGTTCAGGGTTAGGAGGCACTCAGCAGGGTGAGGGCTCATTAACACAACTTGGGGGGGGGGCCCACAGGGCTCGGTGCAATAATTTCGTCTGGGTCATCAAGTTGGGGGCCCAGACATAGACCAGCGTGTCCCGCATCCCACCCCTCCACTTCTCCCCCTCCTCACGTCCTCAGCTATCATAGCGCCCTCCCTCACCTTTCTGTAACCTCTTCTCTAATTTTGCATATTACTCCACCTCTTCTCCAACTGTTACACGCTTCTTTCTTCCCTGGCTTCTCTCTCCATCACCCATTCCTCTCCACCACCTAGGTCCTCCAAGGACCTATGAGCTCAATTCTTGTAGTCCGAATTAAGTTTGGAAGCTCCGAGTTGAGTTCCACTTGTGTTGAGATGTTTTGATAATGGTCCAGGATGGACCGAAACGTCGTCAGAAAGTTCCTCTCCTGAGTGAAGATTTTTGATCAGTTGCTGCAGCCACGTTATTTGTGATTTTATTTGTTCTTTAATGTCTTATGGCTCAGTTCTGGTGACTGTACCTAGAGTCTTCCTGTGGTCAGTTAGGTTTTTCTTATACTTTGCAGCACTGCGTGATAGTTGAGTTCCCCACTTCTATTTCTCCACTCCATGTCTTCAACCCTCCTCCTCCTCTCCTCCTCCTCTCTCTCTCTCTCTCTCTCTCTCTCTCTCTCTCTGCTCCCTTTCCCCAGTTCCAGTAGACCCATATATTTTCCCCTTCCTGCGAATGTCACCCTATTCCTCCATGTCTACATAGCCATAACTCTCCCTCATTCTTGCAGACCTCTCCCTCTCCTCCATTATTGCAGACCTCTCCCCCTTCTCCATTATTGCAGGCCCATCCCTCCCCCTCTTTCTAGTTGGCCCTCTACCCCCCATGTCTATTTTCCTCCAACTGAACCACCCCTCCCCGGTATTAGAAGACTCCTCCCTCTACCCTCCCTTGTGACTGTAGACCCCCCATGTACCCTCCCTATTTGTGTCTGTAAACCCCTCTATTCCCCTCCCCCTCCCTTCTCTTTTCCTGTCATTTGTACTGCGGCTTCACCCTTCTTCCCTCTTGTTATTCACCGCTGCAGTCTCCTTAATCTTCTCTCTCTTACTCCCTTCTCTCCCTCTCTCCATTATTCTCTCCCTCCTCCTCCTCTTCCTCTTTTCTCATTTTAATTTTCATCCAACCCCCGTTGCCTCTTCTCCTCATTTTGTCCTCTTCTTTACCCTATTTTTTTTTTAATTTGCTTTTCCTTTTTGTTTCTGCCTTTGTGTTTCTCTTCAGTTCTTTCCTGTCTCCTTTCTCTCACTTCTTGCTCACACTATTATTCTCAATATCCTTTACTATCATCCACTTCCATCCCTGAGTCACCAACACCTTCAATTTAGTACACAATGGATCTCATACTTTTGCTGCTACAACTATTACTACCACGACTATTATTACTACTACTATTAATACTACTATTATTGTAGATGAATGGTTCAGAGAACCGACAAGTTGTTAAATTAGACACATATGCAACACTTGGGTATCTTTATTGAGGAGAATAAAGATACCCAAGTGTTGCATATGTGTCTAATTTAACAACTACTATTATTGTTGTTACTACTACTACTTCCTCCTCCCTTTTTACCTCTTCCTTCCCCCTGCTCACTTTCATTTATATTCTGGTCTACTTCCTTCCTCGTTTCAGTGTGACTGATCAATAGTCCAAGTCAGACCGAAACGTCGTCACAGGTTTCTCTCCTAAGTGTGGGTAATTTGTGTGTCATTTAGATCTTAGAGCGAGTGCATGTGTTGCCTGCCACGCCAGGTGAGTGCATGTGTTGCCTGCCACGCCAGGTGAGTGCATGTGTTGCCTGCCACGCCAGGTGAGTGCATGTGTTGTCTGCCACGCCAGGTGAGTGCATGTGTTGCCTGCCACGCCAGGTGAGTGCATGTGTTGTCTGCCACGCCAGGTGAGTGCATGTGTTGCCTGCCACGCCAGGTGAGTGCATGTGTTGCCTGCCACGCCAGGTGAGTGCATGTGTTGCCTGCCACGCCAGGTGAGTGCATGTGTTGCCTGCCCCAGCCGTTGAGTGCATGTGTTGCCTGCCACGCCAGGTGAGGCATGTGCGCAGGTGAGTGCATGTGTTGCCTGCCACGCCAGGTGAGTGCATGTGTTGCCTGCCACGCCAGGTGAGTGCATGTGCTGCCTGCCCCAGCCGTTGAGTGCATGTGTTGCCTGCCACGCCAGGTGAGTGCATGTGTTGCCTGCCACGCCAGGTGAGTGCATGTGCTGCCTGCCCCAGCCGTTGAGTGCATGTGTTGCCTGCCCTCCCTGCCCCAGCAGCGTGAGACGAGTCACGACCTCCACGGCTGATGTGACACGCTTCCCGCGGCTACTGTTGCACGCCAAGAGCTTCTGTTGCACGCCTAGGGCTATTGTTGCACGTAAGAGCTACTGTTGCACGCCAAGTGCTACTGTTGCACGTCAGGGGTTACTGCTGCACGCTAAGGGCTACTGTTGCACACTAAGGGCTACTGTTGCACGCAAAGGGCTACTGTTGCACACTAAGGGCTACTGTTGCACGGCTTAGAGCTATTATTCATCGCCAGGGTCTATTGTTGCACGCAAAGGGCTATTGATGAACGCCAGGGGCTACTGCTGCATTACAGAGACTACTTTTCCGCTCCAGGGGCTCTTGCTGCACCCCAGGATCTGCAGTTGCACACCAGAGGCTACTGCTGCTACTGTATCACCTAAGGCAACATAAGTCGCTCTTGTAGTAGTCGTCACCACCCCAGGCAACATAAGTGTGGTAGTCACCACCCCAGGTAACATAAGTGTGGTAGTCACCACCCCAGGAAACATAAGTGTGGTAGTCACCACCCCAGGAAACATAAGTGTGGTAGTCACCACCCCAGGAAACATAAGTGTGGTAGTCACCACCCCAGGAAACATAAGTGTGGTAGTCACCACCCCAGGCAACATAAGTGTGGTAGTCACCACCCCAGGAAACATAAGTGTGGTAGTCACCACCCCAGGAAACATAAGTGTGGTAGTCACCACCCCAGGCAACATAAGTGGCTGGTGTGGTAGTCACCACCCCAGGCAACATAAGTGGCTGGTGTGGTAGTCACCACCCCAGGCAACATAAGTGGCTGGTGTGTAGTCACCACCCCAGGCAACATAAGTGGCTGGTGTGGAGTCACCACCCCAGGCAACATAAGTGGCTGGTGTGGTAGTCACCACCCCAGGCAACATAAGTGGCTGGTGTGGTAGTCACCACCCAGGCAACATAAGTGGCTGGTGTGGTAGTCACCACCCCAGGCAACATAAGTGGCTGGTGTGGTAGTCACCACCCAGGCACAGTGGCTGTGTGAGTCACCACCGGCAACATAAGTGGCTGGTGTGGTAGTCACCACCCCAGGCAACATAAGTGGCTGGTGTGGTAGTCACCACCCCAGGCAACATAAGTGGCTGGTGTGGTAGTCACCACCCCAGGCAACATAAGTGGCTGGTGTGGTAGTCACCACCCCAGGCAACATAAGTGGCTGGTGTGGTAGTCACCACCCCAGGCAACATAAGTGGCTGGTGTGGTAGTCACCACCCCAGGCAACATAAGTGGCTGGTGTGGTAGTCACCACCCCAGGCAACATAAGTGGCTGGTGTGGTAGTCACCACCCCAGGCAACATAAGTGGCTGGTGTAGTCACCACCCAGGCAACATAGTGCTTTGTGTCACCACCCCAGGCAACATAAGTGGCTGGTGTGGGTCAGGAGTCGTTACACCACCCCAGGCAACATAAGTGGCTGGTGTGGTAGTCACCACCCCAGGCAACATAAGTGGCTGGTGTGGTAGTCACCACCCCAGGCAACATAAGTGGCTGGTGTGGTAGTCACCACCCCAGGCAACATAAGTGGCTGGTGTGGTAGTCACCACCCCAGGCAACATAAGTGGCTGGTGTGGTAGTCACCACCCAGGCAACATAAGGGCGGTGGTAGTCACCACCCAGGCAAATAAGTGGCTGGTGTGGTAGTCACCACCCCAGGCAACATAAGTGGCTGGTGTGGTAGTCACCACCCCAGGCAACATAAGTGGCTGGTGTGGTAGTCACCACCACCCCAGGCAAGAACAACAACCATCTCGCTCCTTAAATCACGACTCCATGAATCATTAGAAAGCGTATAATAATTATATGGTCGTAGCGGTACCAAGGCGGGAGAGGCAGCGAATACCTCCCTCTCTGCCGGCCTGGGAGTGACTCCCGGTGCTGGTGCTGCTGACTCCTCCTCCCGCTGCCCACGCCCCGCCCTCTCGCACAAACCCCGCCCCTTAAAGGTAGTCCCACCTCCCAGCGCTCATTGTCCTCTCTGATTGGTGCGTAACATCTAAGGGCGGAGCGAAATAGATAGTTGCTAAATACCATTAATTATTGCCGATTTAAAGTAATGTTAGGGTACAGCTGTGGCCTAACTTAACGGATATTATTAGTAGCTAGGGAGTGTAAATGGTTTTGCTTCATCGGTTTTAAATCACAACACAACGTCGTGTCCCGTTTTCTGTTCAGGTTAACAGAACTAATGTCAACAAACCAGATCTTATACATTACACAATTCGTTTGTACTGCTTAAATAAAACCTGGGTTAAATTTCCTTTGAAAATATTGCAACAAGAATGTGTATTAAACAACAGGATGTGTAGCATGAACCAACCCTGATAACAGAGATGAAAAAAAAAATATGTATATATATAAAATATACGTGAAAAAACATAAGTGGGCAACACCCGCAAGAAACGTGCTGGATAGTTTCACTCGGCTTCATTATCGTCCAGAGTTCAGTGTTATGGTTTATTCTTCTCTCATGCAGAGTTTGTTGACACTGGCGGCTTGCAGCGTCAACCTTGCAACCGAGACACTCTAAGTTGCTCACACTCTAGAGTGCGCAGGAGAGTGCAGGTGTGTGTCTGTCTCTCTCGTGCCACTGCCGGGCTGTGATCGTTACGGTTGAGTGTTGACACCTGTTTGTGTTCAGCCGGGCTTGATGGTCTTCAAGTTGTGTGTTGGGATCTGCGTTACATCCCTTCTAGCCCTGCCATATATCCCCCACCACTTCCCATCCCCCCCTCTCTCTCTCTCTCTCTCTCTCTCTCTCTCTCTCTCTCTCATCACTGGTTAAGATTCCATCAAATCCTCTACATTTACGATTCTAAAATTAGTAGTGTGGGTGAGACTGCCCCCACAGTAAGATGATATATAAAACTGACTGGAAAATGGGAGGTAAGACATGCCCAGTGTTATGATGTTTCGAGGAGACGTTTCGCCAGGAACAACTTCTTCACTTCCTGGCTGACTGAGACTGATGATGATATTGGCTAGGACGGAGGTTGATCCTGGCTAGGACGGAGGATGATGCTGACTAGGACTGAGGATGATGCTGACTAGGACTGAGGATGATGCTGACTAGGACTGAGGATGATGCTGACTAGGACTGAGGATGATGCTGACTAGGACTGAGGATGATGCTGACTAGGACTGAGGATGATGCTGACTAGGACTGAGGATGATGCTGACTAGGACTGGGGATGATGCTGGCTAGGACTGAGGATGATGCTGACTAGGACTGGGGATGATGCTGGCTAGGACTGGGGATGATGCTGGCTAGGACTGAGGATGATGCTGACTAGGACTGAGGATGATGCTGACTAGGACTGAGGATGATGCTGACTAGGACTGAGGATGATGCTGGCTAGGACTGGGGATGATGCTGGCTAGGACTGAGGATGATGCTGGCTAGGACTGGGGATGATGCTGGCTAGGACTGAGGATGATGCTGGCTAGGACTGACGATGATGCTGGCTAGGACTGACGATGATGCTGACTAGGACTGAGGATGATGCTAGATAGGACTGAGGATGATGCTGGCTAGGACTGAGGATGATGCTGGCTAGGACTGAGGATGATGTTGTCTAGGACTGAGGATGATGCTGGCTAGGACTGGGGATAATGCTGCCTAGGACTGAGGATGATGCTGGCTAGGACTGAGGATGATGCTGGCTAGGACTGAGGATGATGCTGGCTAGGACTGAGGATGATGCTGACTAGGACTGAGGATGATGCTATCTAGGACTGGGGATGATGCTGGCTAGGACTGAGGATGATGCTGGCTAGGACTGAGGATGATGTTGTCTAGGACTGAGGATGATGCTGGCTAGGACTGAGGATGATGCTGGCTAGGACTGAGGATGATGCTGGCTAGGACTGAGGATGATGCTGGCTAGGACTGGGGATAATGCTGCCTAGGACTGAGGATGATGCTGGCTAGGACTGAGGATGATGCTGGCTAGGACTGAGGATGATGCTGGCTAGGACTGAGGATGATGCTGACTAGGACTGAGGATGATGCTGACTAGGACTAAGGAATGTGCTAGACTAGGAGACTGAGATGAGATGATGCTGGCTAGGACTGAGGATGATGCTGGCTAGGACTGGGATGATGCTGGCTAGACTGAGGATGATGCTGGCTAGGACTGAGGATGATGCTGAGCTAGGACTGAGGATGATGCTGTCTAGGACTGAGGATGATGCTGAGGACTGAGGATGATGCTGGCTAGGACTGAGGATGATGCTGGCTAGAACTGAGGATGATGCTGGCTAGGACTGAGGATGATGCTGCTAGGACTGAGGATGATGCTGGCTAGGACTGAGGATGATGCTAGCTGAGATGAGCTGCAGATGGATGATGCTGCTAGGACTGAGGATGATGCTGCTAGGACTGAGGATGATGCTGGCTAGGACTGAGGATGATGCTGGCTAGGACTGAGGATGATGCTGGCTAGGACTGAGGATGATGCTGCTAGGACTGAGGATGATGCTGGCTAGGACTGAGGATGATGCTGGCTAGGACTGAGGATGATGCTGGCTAGGACTGGGATGATGCTGGCTAGGACTGAGGATGATGCTGGCTAGGACTGAGGATGATGCTGGCTAGGACTGAGGATGATGCTGGCTAGGACTGAAGAGGATGATGCTGGCTAGGACTGAGGATGATGCTAGCTAGGACTGAGGATGATGCTGCTAGGACTGAGGATGATGCTGGCTAGAGACTGAGGATGATGCTGGCTAGGACTGAGGATGATGCTGGCTAGGACTGAGGATGATGCTGGCTAGGACTGAGGATGATGCTGGCTAGGACTGAGGATGATGCTGGCTAGGACTGAGGATGATGCTGCTAGGACTGAGGATGATGCTGGCTAGGACTGAGGATGATGCTGGCTAGGACTGAGGATGATGCTGGCTAGGACTGAGGATGATGCTGCTAGAGACTGAGGATAATGCTGCCTAGGACTGAGGATGATGCTGCTAGGACTGAGGATGATGCTGCTAGGACTGAGGATGATGCTGGCTAGGACTGAGGATGATGCTGCCTAGGACTGAGGATGATGCTGGCTAGGACTGAGGATGATGCTGGCTAGGACTGAGGATGATGCTGGCTAGGACTGAGGATGATGCTGTCTAGGACTGAGGATGATGCTGGCTAGGACTGAGGATGATGCTGCTAGGACTGAGGATGATGCTGGCTAGGACTGAGGATGATGCTGGCTAGACTGAGGATGATGCTGGCTAGGACTGAGATGATGCTGCTAGGACTGAGGATAATGCTGCTAGGACTGAGGATATGGCTGACTAGGATAGGGCAGATGGATGATGCTGGCTAGACTGAGGATGATGCTAGCTAGGGCAACTGAGGATGATGCTGCTAGGACTGAGGATGATGCTGCTAGGACTGAGGATGATGCTGGCTAGGACTGAGGATGATGCTGGCTAGGACTGAGGATGATGCTGCTAGGACTGAGGATGATGCTGGCTAGGACTGGGATAATGCTGCCTAGGACTGAGGATGATGCTGGCTAGGACTGAGGATGATGCTGGCTAGGACTGAGGATGATGCTGGCTAGGACTGAGGATGATGCTGGCTAGGACTGAGGATGATGCTGGCTAGGACTGAGGATGATGCTGGCTAGGACTGAGAGATGATGCTAGCTAGACTGAGGATGATGCTGGCTAGGACTGCGGATGATGCTGGCTAGGACTGAGGATGATGCTGGCTAGGACTGAGGATGATGCTGGCTAGGACTGAGGATGATGCTGGCTAGGACTGAGGATGATGCTGGCTAGGACTGAGGATGATGCTGGCTAGGACTGAGGATGATCTAGACTGGGTAGGACTGAGGATGATGCTGGCTAGGACTGAGGATGATGCTGGCTAGGACTGGGGATGATGCTGGCTAGGACTGGGGATGATGCTGGCTAGGACTGGGGATGATGCTGGCTAGGACTGGGGATGATGCTGGCTAGGACTGGGGATGATGCTGGCTAGACTGAGGAGATCTTCAATGAATATGCTTAGATGAGGATGTATCTGTTAGAGTAGGATCAATGATGACAGGACTAGACAGCTAGGACAGGGTCATGAAGCAGCAGTGCAGGGTATGAATGCAGTGCAGGGTCATGAACAGCAGCAGGCAGGGTCATGAACAGCAGCAGTGCAGGGTCATGAACAGCACAGTGCAGGGTCATGAAGCAGCAGTGCAGGGTATGAACAGCAGCAGTGCAGGGTCATGAACAGCAGCAGTGCAGGGTCTGAACAGCAGATGTGGCAGAGGTATGAACAGCAGCAGTGCAGGTCATGAACAGCAGCAGTGCAGGTCTGAACAGCAGCAGTGCAGGGCATGAACAGAGCAGTGCAGGGTCATGAACAGCAGCAGTGCAGGGTCATGAACAGCAGCAGTGCAGGGTCATGAACAGCAGCAGTGCAGGGTCATGAACAGCAGCAGTGCAGGGTCATGAACAGCAGCAGTGCAGGGTCATGAACAGCAGCAGTGCAGGGTCATGAACAGCAGCAGTGCAGGGTCATGAACAGCAGCAGTGCAGGGTCATGAACAGCAGCAGTGCAGGGTCATGAACAGCAGCAGTGCAGGGTCATGAACAGCAGCAGTGCAGGGTCATGAACAGCAGCAGTGCAGGGTCATGAACAGCAGCAGTGCAGGGTCATGAACAGCAGCAGTGCAGGGTCATGAACAGCAGCAGTGCAGGTCATGAACAGCAGCAGTGCAGGGTCATGAACAGCAGCAGTGCAGGTCATCAACAGCAGCAGTGCAGGGTCATGAACAGCAGCAGTGCAGACATAACAGCAGCAGTGCAGGGCATAACAGCAGCGTGCAGCATCAACAGCAGCAGTGCAGCAACATCAACAGCAGCAGTGCAGCAACATCACAGCAGCAGCAGTGAACAGGTGCAACATCAACAGCAGCAGTGCTGCAACATCAACAGCAGCAGTGCAAGCAACATCAACAGCAGCAGTGCAGCAACATCAACAGCAGCAGTGCAGCAACATCAACAGCAGCAGTGGCAACATAACAGCAGCAGTGCTACAGCAGCATCACCATACAGCAGTGCTGCAACATCAACAGCAGCAGTGCAGCAACATCAACAGCAGCAGTGCTAGCAACATCAACAGCAGCAGTGCAGCAACATCAACAGCAGCAGTGCTGCAACATCAACAGCAGCAGTGCAGCAACATCAACAGCAGCAGTGCAGCAACATCAACAGCAGCAGTGCAGCAACATCAACAGCAGCAGTGCTGCAACATCAACAGCAGCAGTGCAGCAACATCAACAGCAGCAGTGCTGCAACATCAACAGCAGCAGTGAAGCAACATCAACAGCAGCAGTGCAGCAACATCAACAGCAGCAGTGCAGCAACATCAACAGCAGCAGTGCTGCAACATCAACAGCAGCAGTGCGCAAATCAACAGCAGCGTGCAGCAACATCAACAGCAGCAGTGAGCAACATCAACAGCAGCAGTGCTGCAACATCAACAGCAGCAGTGCGCAACATCAACAGCAGCGTGCGCAACATCAACAGCAGCAGTGAGCAACATCAACAGCAGCAGTGCAGCAACATCAACAGCAGTGGCACATCACAGCAGCAGTGCTGCAACATCAACAGCAGCAGTGAGCAACATCAACAGCAGCAGTGCGCAACATCAACACAGCAGTGGCAATAAAGCAGCAGTGCAACATCAACAGCAGCAGTGCTGCAACATCAACAGCAGCAGTGCAGCAACATCAACAGCAGCAGTGAGCAACATCAACAGCAGCAGTGCAGCAACATCAACAGCAGCAGTGCACTCAACAAGGGAAACAACAGCAGCAGGCAATGCAGGCAGACATCAACAGCAGCAGTGCAGCAACATCAACAGCAGCAGTGCTGCAACATCAACAGCAGCAGTGCAGCAACATCAACAGCAGCAGTGCTGCAACATCAACAGCAGCAGTGCAGCAACATCAACAGCAGCAGTGAAGCAACATCAACAGCAGCAGTGCTGCAACATCAACAGCAGCAGTGAAGCAACATCAACAGCAGCAGTGCTGCAACATCACCCACATACGCACATACGCAGATGTAACTTCCTCTACTTGCGTAAGTGTTGAAAATGTTACGCCAATTGAATAATGAATGAAAATATAAGAGGAAGAAATGAAAAATGTCGAATGTTTATTATACATGTTAAACTTGCAAACGTTATGAAAACGTGAATTTTTCAACATTTCTTAATTATATTTAAAAATTCTACAGTCCTATAAGAAAAATATTATTTTTTTATATAAAAATTGGAAGTTTGATATAATTTCTTATATGAAAATGGGATAGTTGGACCTATACAGCTCAAAGTCAATAAAATCATTAAGATACACCAAGATTTTAAGATTTGAAGATGATCAGAAATGGCATTGTTCAGTAATTACTTTGGAACCAAATTCTGTTAAAATTAACAAATAAAAAATTTACACAGCTCAATGTGAATGCCATTTTATTTTTACTAAAGATTTACCAGGGTTGAAAAATCTTAAATATATCAGTACAACTATTGTTCATCTATTACAAGTAATCCAACATTTCCAAGTGTTTACGTCTAGACAGTCTAGAGTAACATCCTTCTTGACGAATGCATCAGCCTCGGGTATTGTTTAATTATGTATGGAAATCAATATCACTAGTCAATATAAATGGTAAATTTGGACTTATGCAGCCCAATAATACTGTAAACTTTGTATTCAGGAAAAAATACCTCTGAATCCTTGATGAAGAATTAAACACACTTCGAAAAATTTGAAATATGTGTGCAACATCTGGGTATCTTTATTTGTTGACGTTTCAACATCCATTGGCTTTATCAGTACAAATTCAAGGACATAATGGGATATACAAAAGACGAGGTAATCAGTCCCTCGGCCTTGGAATACCTCGAGATCTACTTCAAGCAGATCAAAGGATGCTGCAGTCCCCAGTTATTGCTTGGCTTCTACCTTATTCAAGTTTGAGTGACTATGTTATTATATTGAGGATTTTGCACCTACATAAACCTAACTTATTATGTGCTACCCGGTCTGTAGGACGCATCAGTCATTTAAAATATAAGTTCTTCAGAAATGGCAAACATAAGTATGCTTAACGCAATTTACCGATAACTTTTTTACTCTTTTGCCCATAAAATTAGCAAATGTGCACGTGCACACTTGCTAATGTATTGAATTTTTGAAGCCAAGCAGAAGAGGCTTTTGAAAGTTATTGGATCTAATTCCGGGAAACTTGAAATGGATTATAAAGCTTTGATCATAAGGCGTCTACACATGCTGGTAGTTGCATATAACCTTACCCCGGTACGTACAGTAAACCAACTTTGAAAAATTATGCTCGATCGGGTGAGGCGTTCTCAAGATATAAACAAAAGTTTGGAGGAAGAAAAAAGAGAAAAGGAAAAAATTCAGGCAGTCTCTGAAAGGTATCATTTCAGGGATACTTAATTTAAATATATTTACCGTTTAAATAAATATTAGTCCTGGAGAGATGAGAAAAAACTACCGTGTCAAGGAATGTAGATAACATCTGTGGTGTTTGTTTAAGCAACTTTCATTGTGTCGTGCCGGGAATATGGAAGCAGTGGCTGTATAATGTACACTCGCTGCAACGTTTACTCTGTTTAGCTTAGAATCTAGTATCTAAGGCACACAAAAAGAAAATATCATCACAAGTACTAGGGTCTTGAACCTAGAGCATGTGAAGGTGTTCACTTTGACAAGAAAGATGCCTTCTAACACGAGGGTGTTAGTTAAGCTCGCTGCTCAGTTGTAAACAGCCACCAGGGTACCCGTGCGAGAAGACCGTCAAACACAAAAGAAATCGACGTACTGCATTGTGTCCTCCTTTTAAACCACTAATTATAGCGAAACGCAGTAAAAACAACATCAACGTGAAGCATCATCTCCATACGAACACGATGCGGTTAAAGAGGAGAGAGGAAGCAAGCTTCGACTACACACATATTATTTTCTCTGACGTAATCTTGCGCCAATAGCCGCCTTGACCTCGACAACACCTGTTCGGGATGAGTCTCTGGTTGGCTGTGGGTTGTCGCCTGCTCTCCGCGTCCTCATACAAGGGCGTTGATGTGTCAGCGTCATGCTCGAAAGATTTGAGTTATCCGCTAGTGAGGAATTGTGAGGGGGCAGGGCGAGTATGGTTCTGACTTTTGTGTTATGTTAAGGGAAAGTGACATCCACATCATTAGTCATCATGGTCGTATGATACATCACATCACTGCCATGGTGTTAAATTATATCACCAAGATTAACATGGTGTTATAACACATCACACCACTGTTATAGTGTTATAAAACAACACTCACCACTGTCATGACCACAAAACACTCACCACTGTCATGACCCCAACAACACTCACAACTGTCATGACCACACAACAACACTCACCACTGTCATTACCACACAACAACACTGACCACTGTCATGACCACACAACAACACACCACTGTCATGCCCACACAACAACACTCACCACTGTCATGCCCACAGAACAACACTCACCACTGTCATGACCACACAACAACACTCACCACTGTCATGACCACACAACAACACTCACCACTGTCATGACCACACAACAACACCACTGTCATGACCACACAACAACACTCACCACTGTCATGACCACACAACAACACTCACCACTGTTATGACCCCACAACACTACAACTGTCATGACCACACAACAACACTCACCACTGTCATGACCACACAACAACACTCACCACTGTCATGACCACACAATAACACTCACCACTGTCATGACCACACAACAACACTCACCACTGTCATGACCACACAACAACACAACTGTCATGACCACACAACAACACTCACCACTGTCATGACCACACAACAACACTCACCACTGTCATGACCACACAAAACACACTGTCATGACCACACAACAACCTCACCACTGTCATGACCACACAACAACACTCACCACTGTCATGACACTACAGCATCCCAACACACACTGTCATGACCACACAACAACACTCACTACTGTCAAGAACACACAACAACACTCACACTGTCATGACCACAGAACAACACTCACCACTGTCATGACCACACAACAACACTGAGCCACCTGTCATGACCACACAACAACACCACTGTCATGACCACACAACAACACTCACCACTGTCATGACCACACAACAACACTCACCACTGTCATGACCACACAACAACACTCACCACTGTCATGACCACACAACAACACTCACCACTGTCATGACCACACAACAACACCACTGTCATGACCACAACAACCTCACCACTGTCATGACCACACAACAACACTCACCACTGTCATGACCACACAAAACACACTGTCATGACCACACAACAACACTCACCACTGTCATGACCACACAACAACACCACTGTCATGACCACACAACAACACTCACCACTGTCATGACCACACAACAACACTCACCACTGTCATGACCACACAATAACACAACTGTCATGACCACACAACAACACTCACCACTGTCATGACCACACAACAACACTCACCACTGTCATGACCACACAACAACACTCACCACTGTCATGACCACACAAAACCCACCAACTGTCATGACCACACAACAACACTCACCACTGTCATGACCACACAACAACACTCACCACTGTCATGACCACACAACAACACTCACCACTGTCATGACCACACAACAACACTCACCACTGTCATGACCACACAATAACACAACTGTCATGACCACACAACAACACTCACCACTGTCATGACCACACAACAACACTCACCACTGTCATGACCACACAATAACACAACTGTCATGACCACACAACAACTCTCACCACTGTCACACTGACAAAAATCAGGATTCTCTGATGGTAAAACCCGCACAGTGTCGCCACTGAGAACACAATACATCGCTCCGTTGATCTATACACACACACACACAACTTGCCTTAATGAGCGACCCACCAACCTATGAACCAAAATTAATATTAAACGCATCCATATGTATAAGCTCACAATATTCGTTAATCAGTTCAACGTAAGGGAAATTGCGTTCATTTCATGCACTGCTTGACTGTGAATTTTTAATTTTCCAATTGTAGTCAGGCTAAATGTTCAATATATGCTATTTTCCGGTTTAGATATTATGGGGGATTTATTTTTTAGTTTATAATTCCATTAACTCGAACACTTTGATATAATAAAGGTCGGAGTGGGGGTGTGGGAGGATTAGTGGGAGTTGGTATAGGGGAGAAGAGGAGTAGGGGATAAGCAGATTATTTAATTAATGAGTATGATTTCTCTCTTTCTCTCTTTATCTATCTATCTATCTATCATTCTCTCTCTCTCTCTCTCTTTCTCTCTCTCTCTCTCTCTCTCTCTCTCTCTCTCTCTCTCTCTCTCTCTCTCTCTCTCTCTCTCCACCTCCAGAACAGCAATGTATCCAGAACCTCTCAACCCCAGGACCTTTACACCCTCAGGACCTCTCCTTTACCAGAACCTCTTTATTTAAAGAATCTCTTTACCTTCAGAACCTCAACTCCCTCAAGACCTCTTCCTTTTCAGAATTTATGTATCAAAGAACCTCTCCACCTCTAGAATTCCTCCACCAGAACATCTCCATCACCAGAACTTTATCTTTAGAATCTCTCCATCCCAGAACCTCTCCACCACCAGAACCTCTCCACCAAAACCTCTCTACCACCAGAACCTCTCAACCACCTGAACCTCTCCACCACCTGAACCTCTCCACCACCAGAACTTCTCCATCACCAGAACTTCTCCATCACCAGAACCTCTCCACCACCAGAACCTCTCCTCCACCAGAACCTCTCCACCACCTGAACCTCTCTTCCACCAGAACCTCTCCACCACCAGAACCTCTCCACCACCAGAACCTCTCCTCCACCAGAACCTCTCCTCCACCAGAACCTCTCCACTACCTGAACCTCTCTTCCACCAGAACCTCTCCACCGCCAGAACCTCTCCACCACCAGAACCTCTCCACCACCTGAACCTCTCCACCACCAGAACTTCTCCATCACCAGAACTTCTCCATCACCAGAACCTCTCCACCACCAGAACCTCTCCTCCACCAGAACCTCTCCACTACCTGAACCTCTCTTCCACCAGAACCTCTCCACCGCCAGAACCTCTCCACCACCAGAACCTCTCCACCACCAGAACCTCTCCACCACCAGAACCTCTCCACCACCAGAACCTCTCCTCCACCAGAACCTCTCCTCCACCAGAACCTCTCCACTACCTGAACCTCTCTTCCACCAGAACCTCTCCACCGCCAGAACCTCTCCACCGCCAGAACCTCTCCACCACCAGAACCTCTCCACCACCAGAACCTCTCCACCACCAGAACCTCTCCACCACCAGAACCTCTCCACCAGGATCAATAACTTGAGAGCAGGTTTCATCCTTGCGCAACGTAAAGTTCATAACTGAACACCTTGATACAAACTCTCTTTAAGAAAATGTAGTTAAAATTCTCTTTCTAACACACAACACACACACGGGGCCAGGAGCTATGACTCGACCCCTACAACCACAAATAGGACACACACACACACGCACGCACGATGCTGGGTGTTCGATTCTGTAATTATTAAGTGATCTCCCTTAATTAATTGGTCTTTATCGATATCTATTAATAATATATTATTTACAATGCATATATTGCACCTCCCTCTCCCCCCTAATACATATATACAATATACACCTACCAATACTATATATATATATATATATATATAATCAACATGCACCCCCTCCACACTACCTCAACACCCTACCACACTACCTCAACACCCTACCACACTACCTCAACACCCTACCACACTACCTCAACACCCTACCACACTACCTCAACATCCTACACACTACCTCAGAGGGAACTTCTTACAGGATCCCCTACCTGTTGACTGTAACTCTCTTCTTTTCCATGTGAAAATGAGAGAGACGTTGTTACACTCTACAACAGCTCCTTGTTCGCCCTGAGAACAAATAATGTGAAATGACAAGAGAGAACTCATGAACTAACAGCCTCGACTGACTCGAACTGACATAGACTCAACGGATTCGAACTCACAGCCTCGACGGACTCGAACTCACAGCCTCGACGGACTCGAACTCACAGCCTTGACGGACTCGAACTCACAGCCTCGACGGACTCGAAATCACCGCCTCGACGGACTCGAACTCACAGCCTCAACGGACTCGAACTCACAGCCTAGACGGACTGAACTCACAGCAGATGACTAAACTCACAGCCTAGACGGACTCGAACTCACAGCCTAGACGGACTCGAACTCACAGCCTAGACGGACTCGAACTCACAGCCTAGATAGACTCGAACTCACAGCCTCAACGGACTCGAACTCACAGCCTAGACGGACTCGAACTCACAGCCTAGATGGACTCGAACTCACAGCCTAGACGGACTCGAACTCACAGCCTAGACGGACTCGAACTCACAGCCTCGACGGACTCCAACTGACAGCCCTGATGGACTGCAGAACCCCCCTCCCCAACCCCCATCCCGACGGGGTACGACTTGCTGCCCTCCGGTCATGGGGTAATGAATGATTTCTCCTACAAAGGTGGCTTTTTGATGATAAAACTCTTTATTATCGGCCATCACTACATCGTATATATATATAAAAAAAGAAACTCATTTTATTCGCTCTACACCATTATCTTACACCGAAATTTGTCCCCTTGTTATATAGAATATATTGGTGTAAATTGTACTTTAGCACCGTTCACTGTACATCAGGGTGGAACCTTAACCGATGTTACCATCACTTTACGCTCTCTAACATCTTCATAAAATAAATCTTAAGACAGTACACCTTCTCTTCGCCCTTTCTTCTACACCCGAACGGCGTTCGAAGTCTCAACGCTGATCACTGATATATATGTATAGTATATATATATATATATATATATATATATATATATATATATATATATATATATATATATATATATATATATATATATATATATTTTCAACATTGGGATACCTACTTAGAAGAAGGTTGCAATTGTTAATGTAATGGGTTAGGAAAAATCCAATCTTATTTTGTTTGAAATAATGTGGATTAGTATTTTCCGTGAAATACAATGAGTATGGATTATCTGAATGACTTCATTTATTAATGGGCGATACATTATATGAGAACGATGACATGTTACAAGTTTAGGTTGTGTAGGTGCAAATCTGACTATATACGAACATATTAAAAAAACTTGGAATAATTCTGTGCAACAACTTAAGAAGTGTATTAATATTGGTAGAAATACTTTTAACACCGATGTGTCTTCCTCAACATAAGGTTCACATGGTTAAAACCTAATTTGCTAATTAAAACCTAATTTGCTAATTAAAACCTAATTTGCTAATTAAAACCTAATTTGCTAATTAAAACCTAATTTGTTAATTAAAACCTAATTTGCTAATTAAAACCTAATTTACTAATTAAAACCTAATTTACTAATTTTATTAAAGCAATCGTGATATTAGGTTTTATTCCATAACCAGAGAATGCCTCATCTGATCGGCTTCATATCTTGAGTTGATCTTAAGATTTGAAGGTATAGATTTACTAACATAGACAATGTACAGTACTTGAATCTGTTAAATTTCGTTCATTAGCTGAAGAATAGTTCTTTGGGTCAGCTTAAAATTTACAACGTAAATGTGTCTTACTTTGAAGAATATTCTACTTAATAGTGGACATTGTAGCCTCCAACTTGCAAATTTTGGTAATGTAACTTTTGGATCATCATACTCTCATGGACCCTGAAGAAACTGGCCTGTAAAGCTTCAAGATAAACAAACTTTGAAAATATTCAAACCTACACCTAGTAAATATTTACTTTATTCCATGTAGCCGATTAAAATCTACACCAGATATTAAAATGAATTCAGAGAAAAATATAAGTCGAGTAAATTTAATTAAGATCAGTGTATTGGTTACCGTGATATAAACGAGAGAACAAATTAGCTGAAAATCAAGTCTCAGAGACGCTCTTAGACAGGTTCCCCAACTCTATGGAAATCAACCCCACCAAGTACCAGTGTGTGATGCCCTTTACATTATTACTCTGAGTTCTGGTTTTATCATACACACACAGCAATGCATGGATATATTTTAGTCTCAGGGTGGTTGAGAAGCGGAATGACTTGGACGAGGAAGTAATGGAGGCAAATTCAACACACAGCTTCATGAGTAGATATGACGAGGCTCAAGATGCCAGACATCGGTGATAACGGTTCAAAATGGGCCAAGAAGCGGGGCCAGGAGCTGCGTCTAAGATTGCCACAAACGCAAATCAGTGAGTACAGCACATGAGCACACGAATGTAATCACACGTATGTATACATGTACGTATACACAGGTATACGTACTCAAGCATATGCACATTAATACATATGAAAACAAGTGTACACATATACACGTATGTATGCATTTACATGTGCATATGTATACACATGCGCAAGCATACATCCATACACTCATGCATATTCATGTATACTTACACTCATACATACACACACTCAAACATATTTATATTATTTCATTCATTTGTGGTTCACGGGGCTTTGCATTATTCCTTTTGCGTGGGTCGAGATAGAGGCAGCTGGGCTTATGTATACAAGGCTACCTTTCTTGGATCGTGTATCGACCGAAACGCATCTAACTAAAACCAGGGTGAAGCACCTTCAAAATAACTATATGCATAGCGAAGTTTCCTCAAGATGGTCAGTCAGGGCTACACTCTCGCCTATAACCATACGCTTGAAAAGAATTTTTTTATAGTTAAGCTTCGTCCAAGTTTTAATTCAGGCGAGAGCAATAATGTTTAGCACCTTTCTTGCTACGCTTTTTCCTGCCCTTCTCTACGGTCATCTCGGCTTCATAAGTTACTTTTGGTTTCACTCTTTCCCGTTTGACACTGATCACTCGGACTGTTTTGAATCACCTTGGCGTCCCTCCTCGCTCGCTTGGAGATGGCACCGCAACGACGCAAGACGAAACATTATAGAGTTGAGGCAGCAGGTAGACAGGATTCTTGTAGCGTCCGCGTCTGCTATCAATCCAGGTAATTTCCTAGGTTGCTTTATAACGACATGGATTCAATTATCGACGATGGGCTTGGATAAACTCCGAGCCCGGAGTTGGGGGCTGGTACCAGCGATGAAACAGGGAGCTCAGTGTTGATGGTAGACGTGGCCGCCAGGAGCATCATGCAGATGGATTGTGTCTTAATTGACAAGACGGATGATAAGATTAATACGAAGCCACGGTAAGTCTCGTAGTCTGGTGGTGGTGATGTAGGTGGTGTTGGTGATGTAGGTGGTGTTGGTGGTGTAGGTGGTGGTGGTTGTATTGATGTTGCTGTTGTTGTGCCTAGGGTTGTAATTTGTCGGAAATGTTGTTGCTAAGGTTGTTGTTTTTCTCGTTGTTAGTGCCCTTGTTGCGTGTGTTGTTTTTGCTGCTGTTGTTCCTTCTGTTGCTGTAGCTGTTGTTACTGTTGTGTTTATTGTTGTTGTTACTCTTGTTTTCATTTTGCTGTAACATTTCTGGTTGATGGTGGTGAAGATGGATGGTGATGGTGGTAGTGCTGCTGATGCTAGTTATTATGGTGGTGGTGGTGGAGGTTGTCGTGCAGCGGATAGTGGTGCTCCTGCTACTGGCGCTGCAGGTGATGCTGGTGGTGCTGTTGGTCAAACTGCTCAAAAAAGAGTTAGGGTGGTAAGGAATGGTGACTCAAAGATACACGTCACTGATTGTGGAAGGGAAGTGACGATGGTGGTAGTGCTGGTGGTGGAAGCAATGGTGGTAGTGGTGGTGGTGGGAGCAATAGTGGTAGTGGTGGTGGTGGAAGCAATGGTGGTAGTGGTGGTGGTGGAAGCAATAGTGGTAGTGCTGGTGGTGGGAGCAATGGTGGTAGTGCTGGTGGTGGGAGCAATAGTGGTAGTGGTGGTGGTGGAAGCAATGGTGGTAGTGGTGGTGGTGGAAGCAATAGTGGTAGTGCTGGTGGTGGGAGCAATGGTGGTAGTGCTAATGGTGGGAGCAATAGTGGTAGTGGTGGTGGTGGAAGCAATGGTGGTAGTGGTGGTGGTGGGAGCAATAGTGGTAGTGGTGGTGGTGGAAGCAATGGTGGTAGTGGTGGTGGTGGAAGCAATGGTGGTAGTGGTGGTGGTGGAAGCAATGGTGGTAGTGGTGGTGGTGGAAGCAATTGGGGTAGTGGTGGTGGTGGGAGCAATGGTGGTAGTGGTGGTGGTGGAAGCAATGGTGGTAGTAGTGGTGGTGGGAGCAATGGTGGTAGTGGTGGTGGTGGAAGCAATGGTGGTAGTGGTGGTGGTGGAAGCAATAGTGGTAGTGCTGGTGGTGGAAGCAATGGTGGTAGTGGTGGTGGTGGAAGCAATGGTGGTAGTGCTGGTGGTGGAAGCAACAGTGGTAGTGGTGGTGGTGGAAGCAATGGTGGTAGTGCTGGTGGTGGAAGCAATAGTGGTAGTGCTGGTGGTGGAAGCAATGGTGGTAGTGGTGGTGGTGGAAGCAATGGTGGTAGTGGTGGTGGTGGAAGCAATGGTGGTAGTGCTGGTGGTGGGAGCAATAATGGTAGTGGTGGTGGTGGAAGCAATGGTGGTAGTGGTGGTGGTGGAAGCAATAGTGGTAGTGGTGGTGGTGGAAGCAATGGTGGTAGTGGTGGTGGTGGAAGCAATGGTGGTAGTGGTGGTAGTGGAAGCAATGGTGGTAGTGCTGGTGGTGGGAGCAATGGTGGTAGTGGTGGTGGTGGAAGCAATGGTGGTAGTGGTGGTGGTGGAAGCAATGGTGGTAGTGGTGGTGGTGGAAGCAATGGTGGTAGTGCTGTTGGTGGAAGCAATGGTGGTAGTGGTGGTGGTGGGAGCAATGGTGGTAGTGCTGGTGGTGGAAGCAATGGTGGTAGTGGTGGTGGTGGAAGCAATGGTGGTAGTGGTGGTGGTGGAAGCAATGGTGGTAGTGCTGGTGGTGGAAGCAATGGTGGTAGTGGTGGTGGTGGAAGCAATGGTGGTAGTGGTGGTGGTGGAAGCAATGGTGGTAGTAGTGGTGGTGGAAGCAATGGTGGTAGTGCTGGTGGTGGAAGCAATGGTGGTAGTGGTGGTGGTGGAAGCAATGGTGGTAGTGGTGGTGGTGGAAGCAATAGTGGTAGTGGTGGTGGTGGAAGCAATGGTGGTAGTGGTGGTGGTGGTGGAAGCAATGGTGGTAGTGGTGGTGGTGGAAGCAATGGTGGTAGTGCTGGTGGTGGAAGCAATGGTGGTAGTGGTGGTGGTGGAAGCAATGGTGGTAGTGGTGGTGGTGGAAGCAATGGTGGTAGTGGTGGTGGTGGAAGCAATGGTGGTAGTGGTGGTGGTGGGAGCAATGGTGGTAGTGGTGGTGGTGGAAGCAATGGTGGTAGTGGTGGTGGTGGGAGCAATGGTGGTAGTGGTGGTGGTGGGAGCAATAGTGGTGGTGGTTGCTGAGGGATGACTGATGGACCTGGGTGAAGGTTTAATGATTGAAAGTGAATGAATGACCTTTGCTACAAGAGGGAAGGGTGGTGGAACCTTAGAAGGGGGAGGGGGCAGTACTGCAGGAAGGGGGCAGTATTATAGAAGGGGACAGTACTGCAGAAAAGGTTTGCTGCAGAAGGGGGAGGTTGGTGCTACAAGTGGAGTGGAGCTGTAAGTGGGGTGGTGCTGTAAGTGGGGTGGTGCTGTAAGTGGGGTGGTGCTGTAAGTGGGGTGGTGCTGTAAGTGGGGTGGTGCTGTAAGTAGGGTGGTGCTGTAAGTAGGGTGGTGCTGTAAGTGGGGTGGTGCTGTAAGTGGGGTGGTGCTGTAAGTGGGGTGGTGCTGTAAGTGGGGTGGTGCTGTAAGTGGGGTGGTGCTGTAAGTGGGGTGGTGCTGTAAGTAGGGTGGTGCTGTAAGTGGGGTGGTGCTGTAAGTAGGGTGGTGCTGTAAGTAGGGTGGTGCTGTAAGTGGGGTGGTGCTGTAAGTAGGGTGGTGCTGTAAGTGGGGTGGTGCTGTAAGTAGGGTGGTGCTGTAAGTGGGGTGGTGCTGTAAGTAGGGTGGTGCTGTAAGTAGGGTGGTGCTGTAAGTGGGGTGGTGCTGTAAGTGGGGTGGTGCTGTAAGTGGGGTGGTGCTGTAAGTGGGTGGTGCTGAAGTGGGGTGGTGCTGTAAGTAGGGTGGTGCTGAAAGGGGTGGTGCTGTAAGTAGGGTGGTGCTGTAAGAGGTGGTGCTGTAAGTGGGTGGTGCTGTAAGTAGGGTGGTGCTGTAAGTGGGGTGGTGCTGTAAGTAGGGTGGTGCTGTAAGTGGGGTGGTGCTGCTGCAGGATGAATGGTGGTTGGATTTGGTTGCCGATAGAAAGGCGTATATAAACCACTGATAAGTTATGGTAGATGAAATAACAGTTATATTAGACACAATAGCCATGGCAGATATAAGAACATAAGAACATAAGAAATGAGGAACACTGCAGCAGGCCTGTTGGCCCATACTAGGCAGGTCCTTCACAATCCGTCCCACTAACAGAATATTTGCTCAACCCAATTTTCAATGCTACCCAAGAAATAAGCTTTGACAATTCTACCCACTCATGCGCGAGTCCCACTCAAATCCATCCCCTCTCACTCATGAATTTATCCAACCTAAATTTGAAACTACCCAAGGTCCTAGCTTCAATAACCCTACTAGGCAGACTGTTCCACTCATCAACTACCCTATTTCCAAACCAATACTTTCCTATATCCTTTCTAAATCTAAACTTATCTAACTTGAATCCATTATTGCGGGTTCTCTCTTGGAGAGATATCCTCAAGACCTTATTTATATCCCCTTTGTTAATACCCATTTTCCACTTGTATACCTCGATCATGTCTCCCTCATTCTACGTCTTACAAGTGAATGTAATTTAAGGGTCTTCAATCTTTCTTCGTAAGGAAGATTTCTAATGCTATGTATTAATTTAGTCATTCTACGCTGAATGTTTTCTAACGAATTTATGTCCATTCTGTAATATGGAGACCAAAACTGAGCTGCGTAATCTAGGTGAGGCCTTACTAATGATGTATAAAGCTGTAATATAACTCCTGGACTTCTGTTGCTAACACTTCTTGATATAAATCCCAGTAATCTATTTGCCTTATTACGTACGCTTAGGCATTGCTGTCTTGGTTTAAGGTTGCTGCTTACCATCACCCCCAAGTCCTTCTCGCAATCTGTATGGCTAAGTTCTACGTTATTTAACTTATAAGTGCTTGGGTTATGGACACTCCGAGCTTCAGAACCTTGCATTTATCTACATTGAATTGCATCTGCCACTTTTCTGACCACGAATTAAGTTTGTCTAAATCTTCCTGAAGTTCTATGACATCTATGTTTGAATCAATTATCCTACCTATCTTCGTGTCGTCGGCGAATTTGCTCATATCACTAGTAATTCCGTCGTCAAGGTCATTGATATATATTATAAATAACAATGGGCCTAAGACTGATCCCTGTGGAACACCACTTGTTACAATTCCCCATTCGGATTTAACCCCATTTATGCACACTCTCTGCTTCCTATTGGTGAGCCATGACTCGATCCATGACAGCACTTTTCCCCCAATGCCATGAGCTGCCACTTTCTTTAACAGTCTCTGGTGCGGTACTCTATCAAAAGCCTTACTAAAGTCTAAATAAACAATATCGAATTCTTTATCGTGATCAACAGCCTCAAAAGCTTTAGTGAAGAAGGTTAATAAATTAGATAGGCAGGAACGGCCCCTCGTGAATCCATGTTGAGTATCATTAATCAAATTATGGTTATCTAGATGGCTTCTAATAATATCAGCTATAATTGACTCTAGTAATTTGCCTACAATTGAGGTCAGGCTTATTGGGCGGTAATTTGACGGTAGTGACTTGTCCCCTGCTTTAAAAATAGGAATTACATTAGCCATCTTCCACATATCAGACACTACACATGTTTGAAGAGATAAATTAAAAATGTTAGATATTGGTTCACAGAGTTCCATTTTGCATTCCTTAAGAACCCTTGCAAAAAGCTCATCAGGACCCGGCGATTTATTTTGTTTCAGTCGGTCTAGTTGTTTCATAACCATTTCGCTAGTGACTGTGATATTACATAATTTATCTTCTTCTGGGCCTCTGTAAAAATTAATTACTGGGATATTATTAATGTCTTCCTGTGTGAAAACCGAGAGAAAATAATTATTAAAAATAGAGCACATATCATTCTCCTTGTCAGTAAGATGCCCAAAGTTATTTTTAAGGGGACCTATCTTATCCCTAACTTTTGTTCTATAAACCTGGAAAAACTTTTGGGTTAGTTTTGAATCCCTAGCAACTTTAATTTCATAGTCCCGTTTAGCTTTTCTTATTCCCTTTTAACGTCCCTCTTAATGTCAGTATACTGATTTATAAGATGACCCTCACTTCTTTTTATGCGCTTATAAATTCCTTTCTTCTGCCCTAAAAGATACTTAAGCCTATTATTCATCCATTTTGGGTCATTTCTACTGGATCTAATTTCTTTATACGGGATAAATGTTCTTTGGGCAGCCTGTATAGTGTTAAGAAAACTGTCATATTGATACCTCTCTTCGTCACCCCAGTCCACAGTTGATAAGTGTTCTCTAAGTCCATTATAATCTGCTAAGCGAAAATCTGGGACCGTTACTGAATTATCCCTACTATCATACATCCATTCGATAAAGCCCACTGCGTGGGCGAAACGTTGTCAATAAAGGATCACATTATACTGCTTATGTGTTTATTTTTCCAATGCTAAAGGTAATTGATTTGTGGTCGCTTGAGCCGAGTTCCTCTGTAATTTCTAAATTATTAACAAGGGTTTCCTTGCTTGCCAGAACCAAGTCAAGTAGGTTATTTCCCCTTGTAGGTTCTGTTACAAACTGCTTCAAAAAACAATCCTGAACTACTTCTAAAAAGTCGTTAGATTCTAAATTCCCTGTCAAGAAATTCCAATCAATCTGACTAAAGTTAAAGTCCCCTAGAATTACTACGTTATCGTGCCTTGTGGCCTTAACAATTTCCTCCCAAAGTAGTCTCCCTTGTTCCCTATCTAAGTTTGGAGGACGGTAAATCACGCCTAAAATCAATTTTCACCCCTCTGAAAATTCTATCCAGACAGACTCTGTATGTGTTAATTCAGACTTTATACCCGTTTTTATACAACAATTTAAATGATCACGGACATAGAGTGCCACCCACCCCTTCCCGATACTTCTGTCTACTTGGAACAATTTAAAACCCTGAATGTGACATTCGGCAGGCAAGTCCCGATTTTTCATATTAAACCATGTCTCAGTTATTGCAAAAACATCAATATTACCCGTACTTGCAACTAATCTCAACTCGTCCATCTTATTCCTAGCACTACGACTATTGGTGTAATATATATTTAAAGACCCTCCTTTCTCTTTACCCTTCCTGCTCATTTCTGTTTTCCACTATACCTATTACTGTCCTTGTCATATAGTGTCACTAGCTTTCCACTGTCCATCTTTTTCTGCCTATTACTAGTTCTCCTAGAACTTATAATATTACTACACTGGGACTTCACTGTTTTCCCCCCAAAACCCATACCACTAACTATTTCTAGTTTAAAGCCCTAACAGCTCCCTCCACTGCAGTTGCCAGTGCCCCCACCCCAGACCTGGATAAGTGAACCCCATCCCTGGCATACATGTCATTTCTGCCATAGAAGAGGTCCCAGTTGTCAATGAATGTTACTGAATTTTCCTTACAGTATTTGTCCAGCCAGCAATTGACACCAATTGCCCTGGACAGCCATTCATTTCCAACTCCTCTCCTTGGCAAAATACCACATATGACAGGGTTCCCACCTTCTTCCTAATTATGTCTATTGCTGACCTAAACCTGCTAGTCAGGTCCTCACTCCTACGTCTGCCAACATCGTTGCCTCCAGCACTGAGACAGATAATAGGATTGCTCCCATTACCTCTCATGATGTCGTCCAGACGGCTAACAATATCCTCCATCCCAGCCCCAGGAAAGCAAACCCTCTGTCTCCTACTCCTATCATTCAAACAGAAAGCCCTATCCATGTATCTAACCTGGCTGTCCCCAACAATAACAATGTTTTTACCTTCCTTTGTGACGTTCGTCGTGACGTTCCCAGTAGTCGACTCACATTCATCAGGTAGCACGGAGAAGGCATTCGATGTTTCCACAGCAGTCTCTTTCTTCTTCATTGTTTCTAACTCTCCATTCGTTTTCTTGATCTTCAACTTCGTTCCTTGAAGTCCGGCCACTGCCCAGGTTACCTTCTTGACCTGAGGACTCACAACAGGAGGAATACTACGAATCCTCTTGTTTTCCTCCGTCAATCGCCGTATCTCAAGCTTCGCTACCCTCAATTCCTCCTTAAGCTGCTGGTAAAGTTGCTCAATGGACGGCATCTTGGTTCACTTCACAGAGCAAAAGTGGTTCAGTCCACAGAGAACCCTAGACACGTCCTCTCTGAGCTAAGAACAGATCACCTCTGAGAGCTAAGAACAGATCACCTCTGAGAGAGCTAAGAACAGATCACCACCTCAGTCCATCAATCTTGAATAGAATGAGTCCATCAATCATACATATAATAGTTATGGTACATGTAATAGTTATAATTATAGCAGTTATGGTAGATACAATAGCTGCAGAAATAATTAGGAAAAATATAACAGTTATGGCAGATTATATAATCTATTTAAGTGAAAGTTTGCTGACAGCGGCAGTGTGTGTGTGAGGTGGCTGGGGTGCTGACGATAGTGGTAGTAGTGGTTGCTAATGTAGGTCACTGAAGTAGCCTCTAATGTAGATCACTGAGGTGACTACAAGTCTAGTTATAGGCTACAAGTCTAATTGCAGCCTACAAATCTAGTTATAGGCTACAAATCTAGTTGTAGCCTACAAGTGCAACCTGGGGGATCTTTATTGATGAGACGTTTCGTCAACATAAGAACAAGAACATAAGAAAGGAGGAACACTGCAGCAAGCCTGTTGGCCCATACTAGACAGGTCCTTCACAATCCGTCCCACTAACAGAATATTTGCTCAACCCAATCTTCAATCTTCTGTGTTTATCAGTTTTGGATTTAAAAAAAGTCACTGTGTACCAAAACGTATCGTCAATAAAGATCCCCAGGAGTTGTAGGTACCGTCTGCCATTAACGTAATGAGACGGGTTGTTGAAGCTGAAGTGTTTAAGAACATAAGAAAGGAGGAACACTGCAGCAGGCCTGTTGGCCCATACTAGGCAGGTCCTTCACAATCCATCCCACTAACAGAATAATTGCCCAACCTAATTTTCAATTCTATCCAAGAAATATGCTTTAATGATTCTATTAACTCAAGTGCGAGTCCCACTCAAATCCAACCCCTCTCACTCATGAATTTATCCAACCTAAATTTGAAACTACCCAAGGTCCTAGCTTCAATGACCCTACTAGGCAGACTGTTCCACTCATCAACTACCCTATTTCCAAACCAATATTTTCCTATATCCTTTCTAAATCTAAACTTATCCAATTTGAATCCATTATTGCGGGTTCTCTCTTCGAGAGATATCCTCAAGACCTTATTTATATCCCCCTTATTAATACCCATCTTCCACTTATATACCTCGATCATGTCTCCCCTCATTCTTCGTCTTACAAGTGAATGTAATTTTAGGGTCTTCAATCTTTCTTCATACGGAAGATTTCTAATGTTATGAATTAACTTTGTCATTCGTCGCTGAATGTTTTCTTACGAATTTATATCCATTCTGTAAAATGGAGACCAGAACTGAGCTGCATAATCTAGGTGAGGCCTTACTAATGATGTATAAAGCTGTAATATAACCGCTGGACTGTTATTAACCTGACGGTGAAGCATACAGTTAACCTGAAGGTGAAGCAAGCAGTTAACCTGAAGGTGAAGCAAGCAATTACTAATAAATATAAACACCAACAAACAGTTTTAATAGATTTCCTATAATTATAATCATTTCTCAAACTGGTAAAAAACAGAAAGTATAGTGTGAAAGTGTTGTGTTCAGTGAGCGTCACCATCTCGCACTTTTCGCTCAGTTTTCCTTACATTACCCATACGGTGTAGGATAAATTTTTCCTAGTAAGCATAAAAACACACGATTATTCGCACCTTAAAAGATTCTCCTCCACCCTGAAAATAAATATATATTTGCGATTTAAAATCGTGGTCTGCTTTTCCCATCAGAGTACGACTTGATTACTTCATGGGGGCGGTAATAAAAAATTATGGTATATACTCTTTATTGCAGTGTCGCTCCGTAGACGCATAAACGGTCGTATTAGTAAGCGACAGAGAAATAAACCAAATATGAAAGAAACAGAATTACTTTTTTAACGCGACTGACATGATGACTATGGGTGTCTTTCCCGCCAGAAGTTATTATTTTGGTATTTCCGGCAGCCAATCAGCTGCCACGTATTTCTTCCCACGCTTTATTTTTTTATCCCGCCAAAATTGCGCGTATTTTACCCGCCAAATTACAGTTGTAAACAAACCAGGCCAGATAAGTTTTCTCGTTCCAGTAACTTGTAAATAAGGAGATGGAGTATTGTTTTTACATGGGGAAGTGAGGAGAAGGTTGTGGGGAAGTTGTGCATAGGTAGTAGCGAGAGTAGTGAAGGAGGGGGTAATAGGGGCAATGACATGAGGGCAATAGTGGTGGAGGAAGGTCAGTGATCGCCAGTACAGCACAGAGAAGAGGCAGATTTGGGGCAGGTTAGAGGGCGGGGTAGTCAAAGTAGTGAGTTGGAGTAGTGGCAGTGGTAGTTAGTGGCGACAGTGAGTGTACTGGTTGTGGCAGTGAATGAAGGGAGAGGTGGCAGTGAGTGGGGGAAGGGGAGTTGAGTGGTAGGGTGGGTGTGGGTAGTGGTAGGGTGTGTGTGGGTGGTGGTAGGGTGGGTGTGGTTGGTAAGGTGGGTGTGGGTGGTGGTAGGGTGGGTGGTGGTAGGGTGGGTGGGATGATGGTAGTTAGGTGAATGGGAGGGGTGGTAGATCGAGGGAGGAGGATTGTAAGATGAGTGAGTGGGTGGTAGTGTGAGTTGGGGTTACAGCAGGGATAGGGGCCCCTGCCAGGGGCAGCAATAGGGGTAGGAGTATCAGGGGCACAAGAGAAGTGTTGAGAGGGATGAGCGGCCGGCCAGGCAGGTGCACCCATCACACTGGTTCACTCTAGTTTTCCTCCTCGTTCGTCCTTTCCACGTCCGTCCGTTCCACGTCCGTCCGTTCCACGTCCGTCCATCCGTCTGTTTATCACCCAGTTCTTGAGTGTTCCTCCGTCCGCCCCCCCCCCTGTCTGTCAGTCACATTTTTCATTTCAAATTGTCTAGGGAAAAAAAATGACGATTGCGGCAAATGCTCAACGTAACCATATATAACACTCCACTAAAGATGAAACTGTTCATAAACACCTAGAAATGCATCTAGATTCCTTGCTTCTAACCAGGAAAAACTCTTCGTCACAAAAAAAATCCAAGCATTCAAAATCTTGTGACAAACACGTGTATCCGTGTTTGCTGCTCCTCCTCCTCCTCCTCCTCCTCCTCCTCCTCCTCCTCCTCCTGCTACACATAAGTTCCGTCTGGGAACGCTTGGAGTCACTTGATATGTACTCACTGGAGCGCAGGCGAGAGAGATACACCATAATCTACACCTGGAAAAGCATAGAGGGATTGGTCCCAAATACGCACACAGAAATCACTCCCTACGAAAGCAAAAGACTGGGTAGACAGTACAACATACCCCCAATGAAAAGTAGGGGCACCATTAGTACACTAAGAGAAAACACAATAAGTCTCCGGGGTTCAAGACTGTTCAACAGCCTCCCACCAGCCATAAGGGGAATTACCAATAGACCCCTGGCTGCCTTCAAGAGGGAGCTGGACAGATACCTAAAGTCAGTACCCGACCAGCCGGGCTGTGGTTCGCTCGTTGGACTACGTGCTGTCAGCAGTAACAGACCATACCACGGGTGGAGTTCGAACCCGAGGTCAGAGAGTGTCATGACGATTTCGTGAGTCAAGCAGTAACAGCTTGGTTGATCAGGCCCTGATACACAGGGAGGATTGGACAAGAACTGGGACGGGGGGAGTTGACCCCCGTCGGCTAGTGTATTGTGCACTTTATATCCATCTTGTGGACGGAAGCGCAAGAGCAAGTGGATACACAAAAGACCTAGAAACAAGGCCTTTTGTGTATCCACTAGGCCTTTTGTGTATCCACTAGGCCTTTTGTGTATCCACTTGATACCTTTCTTAAGCTACGATACATCCGTACATTGTGTACCTGCACACTGCGAAATACATAATAATGAAATAGTTGATAAGCTAGCCAAAGCCATGCATAATACAACAACTCTCAATCCCACAATAATACATAAAAGCCAATTGAAAAAAAGAACTTGAATACTGGAAAAATGTCATGCTCGTCAACCCATTGTGGGTCCATGAAAAGAGTCAGGAAGTGTGTAAGTGCATTTGATATACCAAAAGAGAAACAGACGCAACAACATTAGTGCTATGACTCGCTAAGCTATGGCAACTATACAGGTACACACACACAAAATAATCAACGACAAATGTGTATTGCCGAATTCCTGATACCATAAAATATTTGGTACTCTACTGTTTTAGATACGAACTTGACACCCCGGAATTTGAAGCATTCAGGGGGTGGGGCCTTCCACTAAATATAAATTAAATAAAATTAACGAAAGAACTAACGCAGTTCTTATAAACTACCGGAAAACTGGGTGATATATTAACATAAGGATAAATAGGTCTCTTCCAAGACAGCAGAAGCAGTAACTGCTGCAAGCTTCTCGTAACATGGCAATCATTAGTAAACTATACGTGACTTGAAGATTGAGACACTTATGCAACATATGGGAATCTTTATTAAGGAAACGTTTTGCCACACAGTGACTTCATCAAACTATTAGTAGGAATTCCTAAAAGTTTTCCTGAATTTTTAGGTATCCCCGAAGTTTTTTTTTTTTTTTTAGTGATTGCCTGATGAGCTTCATTCTTTCAAGGTTTTCACTTATAACTCGAGAACGCCTCATCCAATTGGCATCAAATTTTCCTCGTTCGTGAAATGTAACTAGCAAAGATTCCGTGTAGGTCCCCAAATTGCCATTTTGACTGAAGAAATTGAGATTCTAGAGTCATGCAATAACTTGTAAATGGCTCTTCTGATTAGCTTCATATATTAAGAACATGAGAAGGAAAGAGCACTGCAGAAGGCCTATTGGCCCATGCTAGTCAGGTTCAACTCACACCTACCCACCCACACCCGCTCATGTATTTGTCTAACCTGTTCGTTACTGATTTTTAACTGCACTAGAATTTTATGCAGCATTCTCACCTTTTTCATTTGCATGTACTGAGGTAGATAGGGTTGGGCTTAGGAAATACGAGGATATTTTTATACAGTGTTTTGAGATAGATTTTGAAGATCTTGTTTATATCATTTCCCATAACCCATTCAGTCTCTAAGAAAATACAATACCTTAATTCCCATAAGAAACAGGAACCTTCACATTCATAGAGAACTACGTAATATATTGAATTACAACTTTTCACTGATCAATTTTCATCTTGTCTTCTCTAGTCAAAGTAATACTAGTATTTTCTTGAATAATATTAATCCTCTCTGCCTTGTGACCTTAGTCATGGTGTTGTCTGTTGACTTAAATATTTTACATGTAACTCCAGATAACTGGGAAGTACCTCACGAAACTTTAAATACTGCTGCTTAGAACATACGAGTAAGAACTTCCGTACTCACCTTTTCTTAACCTCTACTCTCTCTCTCTCACTCTCTCTCTCTCTCTCTCTCTCTCTCTCTCTCTCTCTCTCTCTCTCTCTCTCTCTCTCTGCAATAAGGATCTCCGCGGAAAAAAAAGTCACAGGAAAGAAAGGTCACAGAAAATAAGTCACGATTTGGCTTGGGAAAAAATTCCCTGGAAAAAGTCACATTTTATTTAAATACCATAAAGAATTAAAGTGACACATGACATGTAGAGATTGAAAACATCTTTATCGTGGCATTATATGTTAGGTTAGATTGGAAAAATAAACACATAAGCAGTATAATGTGATCCTTTATTGACAACGTTTAGGTTAGGTTAAGCTAGGTTGGCTTAGGTTAGACTAGGTTAGATTGGGTTAAACTAGGTTAGGTTAGGTTTGTATTGTTACTTTTTCTCCAGTGGCTTTTTTTCTGTGACCTTTTTTTCCCCCGCGACTTTTCTTCTGTGACTTTTTTCAGTGACTTTCCTTCTGCGACTTTTTTCCTGGATCCGCAATAAGGGGTCATTGCCAGTCAGCTGATAACCCTCTTAACTTTACAGTTAAGAGGATGACTTCCTCATCTCTGAAGCCTTACACGTAGCAAACATGAAGCCTCAGTTGAGCAACTCTGGTACATGAGAAAGGAGGAACACTGTAGCAGGCCTACTGGCTCATACTAGGCAGGTACTTCTCAAACCCAAACCCACTAACAAAAATATATGCCTAACAGTTGCACACACTAATTTTTATTTCTCTGCGGGTGAGTTTGAGTTATTTTAGTTAATTGGCTGCATTAATTATTGTAACTTTACAGCTTAAAGATGCGGAGTGTATTAAATATTCTCAAAAATGGGATATGTACAGTGGTGGACCTATATTTTTAGGGCAATAAAGCTTGAACTGTTATGGGGGCCCCTTCGCATCTCCTATTACAGTAGACCCAAAATGTTTAAGCAATGTGTACTAAAGTCCCTTCTGGGGCCCCTCCGGGTTTAGGGGCCCTGAAGCCTAAGCTTCAATAGTTTCATAGCAGATCAGTCCCTGGATATGTATAGTAATAAATTACATGTGCATCTGTAATGATACCCAAGTGTTGCACATGTGTCTAATTTATCCACTTGTCGGATCTCTAAACCATTTAGCTGCATGTCTATACTGATTACCAGTTTTTTCTCTTTGTTTTTCCTTGAAGATGTTTACGCATTAGTTCAAGAGTAACTGTTATGGTTGGACTTAAACTGCCGACACTGGCGTAGGATTCCTGGTGGTAGGTATGCTACGACAGTGACCTCCCACACTCCCAGTGGCCTCTCCCACCTTAACCACACTCCAAATGACCTCTCCCACCCCACCCACACTTCGAGTGGCCTCTCCCACCCCACCCACACTCCCAGTGATATCTCCCACCCCACCCACACTCTCAATTATCTCTCCCACTCCACTCACACCCCCAGTGGCCTCTCTTACCCCACCCACACTCTGTGGCCTTTTCCACCCCATCCACATCTCCTGCAACCTTCCCCACCCCGTCCACCCTTCTGGCAGCCTCCCTTTCCCTCTTATCCCACCAAGGCTTCCCCTACCCCGCCCACAACACCAGCGACTTCCCCTACCCCGCCAACAACACCAGCGACTTCCCCTACCCCGCCCACACCACCAGCGACCTCTCCTATCCTGCCCACACCACCAGCGACTTCCCATACCCCTCCCACACCACCAGCGACTTCCCCTACCCCGCCCACCCCACCAGCGACTTCTCCTACGCCACCCACACCACCAGCGACTTCCCCTACCCCGCCCACACTCCCACATCAAATGGCGGGATGTGGGAGACTTACACTTCTTCCAGCAGTGTCTTGTCACCCACTCCCACACAATCACCTCTCCCCACCTGTTCTCTAACCCTCTACCACCCCACACTAACATAACCCCACCCGCGGCCTCCACCACCGCCCACACCAAAGATCTTGACAACCAGGTACAAGACCACACTTACCTCCCCTCTCCCCACCCCTCTCCTCCCACCTCCCTCTCTTCCCTCCCCCTTCCCCACCTCCCTCTCCTCTCACCTCCTTTTCTCCCCACATCTCTTCCCCTCCCACTCTCCACCTCCCTCCGCTCCCCACCTCCCTCCGCTCCCCACCTCCCTCCCGCTCCCCACCTCCCACTCTCCATCTCCCCCAGCTCCCCAGCTCCATATCTCTTCCCTCCTACGTCTTCCTCCTCCCTCTCTCCACCTTACACTCTCTCCTTAATAATAATAATAATAATAATTTTTATTTGGACATGATACAAAGAATTACATTTGGTTATTGAGATTACATGAGGTGTACATGCCCTCTTCCCTCTTCCCACCTCAATCTCCCCACCTACGCTCCCTCCCTCTCACACCTACCCTCCCCGCCCTCGATTTCTTGCCTTATCAGAAACTACTGTAGAGCGCTGAGTCCCTCAGTGCTGAGAGGAGGGGGAGGAGGGGGAGGAGGGGGAGGAGGAGGGGGAGGGGGAGGAGGAGGAGGAGGGGGAGGAGGAGGAGGGGGAGGAGGAGGAGGAGGAGGAGGGGAGGGGGAGGAGGAGGAGGGGAGGAGGAGGAGGAGGGGAGGGGGAGGAGGAGGAGGAGGGGATTATATTATAATCAAAAGAAGCGCTAAACCACAGGAGGAGGAGGAGGGGGAGGAGGAGGAGTAGAGGTTCGAGACGGGGAAGAAAGTAGGAGGGGAAGAAGAGTGAGGAGGAAAAAAATGAGGAGTACAAGAATAATTAGGAGAAGAAAGTGACGATAACGGAGATGATGAAGAGGCGAGGAAGACTGAGGAAAAGAAATAAGAAGGGAAGGATGAAGAGGAAGTGAAGGAACATAGAGAGAGAGAGAGAGAGAGAGAGAAGAGAGAGAGAGAGAGAGAGAGAGAGAGAGAGAGAGAGAGAGAACAGAACAGTTATCGTGTCTGTGTTATTCTCTATTTTATGTAAAAGACTTTCCTGCAGAACCTGAGTGAAGATGAAAGTGAAGGTGAAGGTGATGACTAGATGACTAGAAGTACCTGGCCTGGGTGAAGGTGATGACTAGAAGTACCTGGCCTGGGTGAAGGTGATGACTAGAAGTACCTGGCCTGGGTGAAGGTGATGACTAGAAGTACCTGGCCTGGGTGAAGGTGATGACTAGAAGTACCTGGCCTGGGTGAAGGTGATGACTAGAATACCTGGCTGGAAGGGTGACTAGATACGGGCGGGAAGGTGACTAGAAGTACCTGGCCTGGGTGAAGGTGATGACTAGAAGTACCTGGCCTGGGTGAAGGTGATGACTAGAAGTACCTGGCCTGGGTGAAGGTGATGACTAGAAGTACCTGGCCTGGGTGAAGGTGATGACTAGAAGCACCTGGCCTGGGTGAAGGTGATGACTAGAAGTCCCTGGCCTGGGTGAAGGTGATGACTAGAAGTACCTGGCCTGGGTGAAGGTGATGACTTGCAGTAACAGGTCTGGGTGAGGATGAAGGTGATACTGAAGATGATAGCCAGCATTACCAAACCTAAATGAAGGTGAAACTGAAAGCCAAGAGTTTCTTCTGAGTTTCTTCTGAGTTTCTTCTGAGTTTCTTCTGAGTTTCTTCTAACCTGTGGGATAAAGAAGAAAAAATCTGGAAAGACGAACAGCAGAAGCAGTAACACCTGGAAAGGCAACAGACACAGCAGCAGGAAAAGCAGGATAACTAATCAAGAGCAGGATCAGCTGAAGCAACAGCAGGAACAGCAACAGCGTAAGAAGCAGAAGCAGGAACACCAGAAGCAGGAACACCAGCAGCAGGATTAAAAGCTGTAGAACAAATTGGAAACAAAGTTTAGCAGACGCAGGAAGAGGAATAGCAGAAGCACTAACCAGGCGAACAAGAAGCAACAGCAGGAGTAGAAGCAACAGGAGACGCAACAGCAGGAAAAACAGCAGGAGCAGAAGCAGCAGCAGGAAAAACAGCAAGAGCAGAAGTAGCAGCAACAGCAGGAAAAACAACAGAAGCAGAAGCAGTCGAAACAGGAGCAAAAGCAGAGCCAGAAATAATTGCAGAACCACCAATCAAGCGCTGAAGTAGCAGTGGCGACAACAGCAGAAGTAGCAGCAGGAACAACAGCAGAAGTAGCAGCAGCAACAGCAGAAGTAGCAGCAGCGGCAACAGCAGAAGTAGCAGCAGAACAACAGCAGAAGTAGCAGAAGCAACAGCAGAAGTAGCAGCAGCGGCAACAGCAGAAGTAGCAGCAGGAACAACAGCAGAAGTAGCAACAGCAACAACTGTAGTAGCAGTAGCGGCAGTAGCAGCAGCAACAGCAGAAGTAGCAGCAGAACAACAGCAGAAGTAGCAGCAGCAACAGCAGAAGTAGCAGCAGCAACAACAGCAGAAGTAGCAGCAGGAACAACAGCAGAAGTAGCAGCAGGAACAACAGCAGAAGTAGCAGCAGCAACAGCAGAAGTAGCAGCAGCGACAACAGCAAAAGTAGTAGCAGCAACAACAGCAGTAGCAGCAGCGGCAGTAGCAGTAGCAACAACAGCAGAAGTAGCAACAGCAACTACAGCAGAAACAGCAGCCGCATCAACAGCAGTAGCAGCAGCGGCAGTAGCAGTAGCAACAACAGCAGAAGTAGCAACAGCAACTACAGCAGAAACAGCAGCCGCAACAACAGCAGTAGCAGCAGCGGCAGTAGCAGAAGCATTAACAACAGCAGGATCAGAAATAGCCGCAGCAGGAGCACTAATTAGGCGCAGAAGCAGCATCAACAGCAGGAGGAGGAGGAGGAGGAGGAGCAGCAGCAGCAGCAGCAGCAGTAACAGGATTTAGGAAGAAGAGAGTTGCTGTAACATTGTTACCGTGGCCGACTTTTTTTCCCCAACTCCGTAAAAATATATCCCAAGATTCTTCCACTTATCAATTAACGCCTTTCTCATTATTCCATCTTTATCTCTCTCATCTCTTCTGTCCTTTGGTACCTGCCATCCAGTTTCCTTCAAGGCCCCGCCACAAAAGCCCTGTGGTACCTTCCAGCCGTGTTTACGACCAGGGGCATGATTCTCACAATGACTGGAATAATACGCAAGTTTTCATTAGAAAGATCTTTCCATCTTTCGTCCAGATTGGTGATTTCAACGCTCCTTGGGTACCGATCTTTCCCCCGTCTCTGGCAGACCTACTGTGTAGGGCAAACTTCGACACTCGTCTCCTTCTGCCAGGCGATGGAAGTTTCTCTCTTCTTGAAACGAAATTATATAAAATGAGACGAAGCAATTTGCATGGTCCAGTACAGCTTCAAGGTAAAACCTGCCATCGGGCAAACCGCGCGCCACTGTTGCCACGTCTCGCCCCAGGCGGTTACCTACGTTGCCAAGTTTCCTAAAGCCCTGCCTTCGCCTGGGGACATCTGATCGAAAATCAGTCCAGTAGATCCACCCAAGCAGGATATTCGTGTCACATACAAATCCTGAGCACTCCAGGAGAGTTAAATAAGGCCGTAACGGGTTATAGAGGATGCAGATTTGGTATTAAGCCTGAGAAGGGTTGTTTACTATACGTGGCCTAGAGCGGTACACGACGGTTACCTTCCAGGACATGGGACACCTGAAGTAACCCTCTCACCTACCCTACCTGGCGCCTCTCTGCCCTCCAGCTCTCCTCCCTCGCGCTCTCTACCCAGCTTATAAAGCTTACACGCATCTGAAAGTGATGTCAGATGGAGAGAGAGAGAGAGAGGAGGCGAAAAGAGCGCAGGCTAAAAAGCTTACCGCCCAGGTCAGTCTAGACGTTGGTCAGAATTACAATGAGATAGAAGAAACACGACGGGCGGAGCTGAGGCAGCCAGATGGGGGTACGAGGCAGGGTTGCCACACCTCACCAATCCTGCCCACCTTCCTCTCCTCTACTCATCACTTGTTAAGCTTTATGCTGGCTCACTACTGGCACTTTATCGGCCCAGATATTGCGTTATGTGCGTCTATAGACACCGTGCCCGCTAACTCTCTAATGAGATGTAATTTACGAGATGGACATCATTAATCATCCGGAAAAAAAAGCATCCTATATTTCCAGTATTTTTTATTATACCGTGAAAAATTACCCCATTGTCATAATTGTAAAAGCTGATTTTTTATTGTCCTTATTTCTAAATACTGGTAAATACGCATTATTAATACGTGGAAAAAGTTATATGTTAGCGGAGGAGGTATCTGGCGAGGTGTGGCAAGTGTACCCTGGCTACAGGTGGGCCGGGGGGACTATGCACTGTCCACTCACTTCGTTTATTCTTAGAATTGTTCGGCCACTTGTACTTTCAAGCCGTCCCTTTTACACGGAGTTACTAAGAGCTAGACTAGCGTGCGCAGTGGCCAGGTGCCCGGGCTGAATATGGAGATGGGTGGGCATGCGGGCATCTCGTCCCTTCAGGTAGATAATGGCAGGTGAGCAGTTCCCCCCTGGTCTACCTGCTCCCCTCCTCCTTCTCCTCCTCCTCCTCTCTTGGCGTCACTCAAGCATAAGACTTCTGAGTCTGGCAGTCGCATTCCCTCAGGCTACGTAGACGCCACCCTCTGTCCCTGCTCCTCGCCTCTTAACTACACCCTACCTTCACCTGCTCACCCTGGGCTATGTACCGTGCATATAGTGTTGTGTTGACAAGCACTTGATAGTGTGTGTGTACACTACGTGCGGGCCTACACCAGTGTGAAACAAACTAAGTGCACCAGGACAGTGTGAGAGTTCTTCAAGGTTAAGGACAAAGCATAAAGACGATCAGTGGGTGAGAAGAAACTTTGGCTAACTAGTGAACGATGTTTTATTCTGGGTTGTTTTAAGCGGTCGCTAAGAGTTCGTGTCCAGGTAATCTCAGTGTGGATTGAGTCTTGTTGGTGCTTCCAAACCACTCTGTCGACCTGTGAATCTTGTCTAACTGGAATAATAGAGTGTGAATCACGTGCTACATGATGGCCATGTCCCCACTCAACGCAGGAAGTCCTTCCGAGGCTCTCAAACGAAAGTCCCCCAGTGTCACAGAAGGGGTGGTGCTCTCACTCAGAAAGCACCAAGTTACCTCGCCCATCTCCCTCACCACCTCCAACACTACCCAAGTCTTCTCCGTCATTGAGGGACAGATCATGCACGATGTCGACGATGTTTGTGATGATGTTGTAGACGATGTTGTTGATGACGTGGTCGACGACCCCGATGACGAGGTAGGTCAATGATACAACAGCACGTCATATATATGGGTCTATTGGCCCATGTTAAGCATGTATGTCTGTCGAAAAACCTGCTTAACATGAGCCAATAAACCCACTGCAGTGTTCTTCCATTCATATGTAATGTTCTTATGTATGCAAGTATGCACTCCGGTCAGTATTATCTCCAGCTTCGGCCAGAGGCACCTTACCCATGTGTCCATTAAGTGTCTTCGATTACCGTAGTAACGTACTATAAAAAACAAGTCACAAGTAACTAGGTGATGAGACCCTGGTCAACGCGACTGTGTAGGGAGGCAGCAGGTAGCCATGTGGCAGCATCCACACCCGCGCCTCTGGCTCCTTTCTCACTAATGACGTTCACAAGCCGCATTTTTACCGTCTTTTCTCAGGGAATTCGGTGTAAATGGCCTTATCAACCCTCGCACGAGGCATTATCATGGCCCGAGCGAGATCATGCGCAGCGTGGCAGTCATTGTTGGTATGTGGGAGGTTATCAGCTGGTTGCCGGGGGGTGGCGCGCGTACGGGGCTCCCTCAAGGCAAGGGCTTTGTGTTGGGACTTTTTTTTTTCTTTAGTTCCATGAAGATCTCTTGCTTGAGGATCTGGCTTGACAAAAGGATGTGAAGAATTCGTGTTTTTAGGCTTAAACCATGGGATTATATCTACGAGTTATGAAGATTTTGAAATTTTGTTGGAAATTTCACCATAATGTTGATCACATTATGTTTTACAGGAAATATCTTAAACTCCTGTTGTAATTACGCTTTAAATTTATAAGTGGGTCACGATGCTACAGTCAGCTCACCATTCACAAACAAGCAATGATCCAAATGATGTCTTGGCGAGATCAGCTGAGCGCCTGAAGGAGTTACGCCTGCTGCATCTGGGTCGCCTGAAGCTACACGCACAATAAACACTGCCTCCAGGAGCATGCAAGGACGCCTCCAGCCCCAAAGACCGTAAATATTGCCTCCAGTCCTCAGTACTGTCAACACTGCCTCCAGGAGCACGCAAGAACGCCTTCATCCCCAAACACCACCTTCGGTACGCCTCCAAGATGCTCCCATGATACCTCTAAGACGCCTCAAGAATGCTTCCAGGACACCTCCAAGAGCCGCAAGGGTACCTCAACTCCACACTTAAAACAATCTCCGGGACACCCCTAGACACCTTCAGGATCCCTTCAAGTTGCTTCTAGGATGACCATGGACGCCTTCAGAATTTCCCCAGAAAATCTCCAAGATGTCATTAGACGCCTCCAAGATGCCCCCAGGATGTCTCCAGGATATCCCTTCTCTGCATGCCCCCAGGATTCCTCTAGGATGCCCACAGGACGTTTTTAGGATGCCTCCAGAATACTAGCAGGGCGTTTCCAGCCACACACTAAATACTACCTTCAGGTGGCGTTCAGGATGCCTGTAGGATGCCTGCAGTATGCTTGTAGGATGCCTGCAGGATGTCTCCAGCTACACACAGTAAACACCGACATTCACGATCTCGCAGAAAATGCTTTTTTTCGGTTTGTTTACATTTTCGTGAGCAATGCCGGAAGCCAAGACGGCATTCTAGCCGTTATGGCATGGTAACTTTAGGGTCATTTTCGCACTTCCCCGGTGTCGTATTGCTGAAAATGATGGTGTCAGCTGACTGTCAAGCGAGGAGGTTTGATGCTAATGTTTACGCTGCCTAGTACAGTAAGTGTGCTAACACTTGACCGATGAAGAGAGGGGAGTTATGGCTCAGCCCTTTCACGGGGTATATACATTGTCAGGTGTATATCCGTGTATACAACGAGAGGTGTATATCTGTCGTTTTAATTTATTCCTTAGTTTATAGATTAAAAGGTTATTGACGTTAGAGAACAGGTGAAATTCGGTCTTAATGACTCTCTTGCAGTCGCTAGTTCATAGACCTAAGAAAACATTTTTTTGTGATATCTTCATTCCTACATGAGAATACCGATGCACGTGTAAGCGCCACCTGATACTTCAGGTATACAAATGCTTGTATAGGGAAGTATATGGTTAAGACAGCAGAGTACTCCCCAGTCGTTACCGAGGCTCTCTGCTGACACCTGCTTCTGTTTAGATTAATAACTATCATATATTATTAAGGTGTTTGAGGCAAAGAAGATAAAGCAATATATATGTTATATGGAAGTTAAAGATGAGACTTGATACATGCAAGGCAAGTCTTACACACCCCCTCACTTCTCGAAAGAATAAAAGGAAAGGGGTCTAGGTAAGAGGATGTAAGAATAGGTGAGAGGAGGTGTACATAAGAGGAGGTTGTAGGTAAGAGGGCGAGGCTAGTGACGCTGCAGTAGTGTTCTCGTCTTGTGTATATCTCTTTTTACCTTACTTTTTTTTTTTTGCTTTGTTTATCTTCCTGTGTTTCTTCACCTTCATCTTCCCCTCTCCCCGTCTCATCCTCTCTTGCCTTCTCTCCTCCCTGTTCCTCTCGTCATTTGTCATTCTCCTTTTATTCTCTTTCTTGTCATCCTCTGCACATTTTTTCTTACCCTGTTACCTTCTCACTCATCTGGGCGGACAATGTATGTAAATAAGACTAGGTCGAACAGCTGTGAAAGTTAAGTTACGAGGGACATACGTGTTACAGCCCCATTCCACACCTGCAGTTCCATCCCACACCTGCAGTTCCATCCCACACCTGCAGTTCCATCCCACACCTGCAGTCCCACCTGCTCTGTTTCTTGAATGGCTTTCTGTTCTTCATGCGTTTCTTTCGTGTAATTGGAATGTTCTACTTTCTTTTCTACTGTATATCAGTAATCTCTCATTGCAAGCTATATCGGTAATCTCTCATTGCAAGCTATATCGGTAATCTCTCATTGCAAGCTATATCGGTAATCTCTCATTGCAAGCTATCTTTCATTTGTTGTGACATATTCTCGTCTTTAAGCAGTTTTGAAACCCTTTTCCTTCCGTACATTATTCTCCGTTTGCCTTCAACAGATAATCTCATTTCAGGCTTTCTCAGCTGAACTTATTTTATAAAGACATCGTAAGTTCATTGATTCAGCTTTTTCCTGCACCGTTCACGACCACTTGCCAGGATATGTCTGACAGTTTTTTTTTATCTGGTCCCAATGAGTTCTCTGGGTGAGTTAAGTTTGATAAATAGCTTATCACGTTGGCTCTTTCATTAGATCTTTGAGTATGTTACCATGTTTGTCTGTAACTTCAGTGAGGTCTGAGCATGTCGTGTTTGATATTATGTCCCTGGTTAATTCCTCATTATTCGTGAAGATCAGGTCTGTTATGTTTTCGTTACCTGGGGGTTCTGTTAATTGTTGATTCGAAGCAAACTTTTCACAAAGCCCCAGTAACTCTCTCCTGGACTAACATGAATCAAAGTACCACGTCTGATACAATGTTGTTGTCCACAATCTTATATTTAACTGTGGCAGGTTTTCAAGGATTTCATGGCAGTTATCTTCTTAAATCTGTTCATGAATTCTTCAGTAGTTGCTGACAGTGATTCATTATAATTCTAAATACTTCTACAGCGTCGTGTCGTTTGTTTCAAAGGTTCCCTACAACAGAGTGACTTATTAACTTTCTCATTTAAATACATTCTAGTTGTAAACCCATATCTCGCTGTCCAGAACGTCCCCTATGTGTTTGAATTCTCTTAACATAGTATTTGCTTCTCTATGGATTCGAATCCACTTGTCTAGTTTAAGGTTGTTACTTTTATCTGATTTTAACCCCTGCATGTTAGTAAAATGGAAGGTCGATTTACCGTTTGGGATGTTTGGATTTTCAGTCTTTGATAATACCCCTGGTATTGTACCATCTGGTAGTATGGCACTTGGTGTACGTATCTCCAAGACTCGGCCCCTGTAACCACAAATGGGTGAGTCCAAATACACACACACACACACACACACACACACACACACACACACACACACACACACACACAATATAACAACATGATCACACCTCTGCTGCTGTGACCACAAACAAGTAGTTACCAATTGACAATCATAAGCATCCTCGGACAAGTGTACATAAACTTACACGCACTCTATACACTGACACACTTGTACGCACACGTACACACCCACGCTCACACGGACACACCTCAGAAAGGTTAAGAAATGTATGAACAGTCTTTAGGACATACAAGGAATTCTCCAAGAGACTCAACCCAGCATACTGTACTTAAGGCGAACACTACGGGGACTGAACACCTCAACAATGCCTCTCCACTTCCACGGTCTCCATTGTGAAAATCATATCTATATTCAACTGAAGAAACCCGCTGTGCAGGCGAAATATTTCTGCAGTAAAGATGCCCAAGCGTTACACATGTGCCTTATTCATCAGCATTAGAGTGCACAGCTCAGGTGTGGGAAGCAATACCCTTCAAACACATGAACTGAGAAACTCCACATGTTTGCCAACAGGCTGGAACCTGAACTCACGGAACTGGACTATGAAAATAGGTTCAGGAAGGTAAACCCAACACCACTGAATAAGAGAAGACTCAAAAGGAAGAGTGAGAGAGCACAATTTGAGAGTGAATATGCAGTTGAACCTCAGAGATACACTGGGAGCTGCAATATATTTTTTTTTCATCAATTTATATTTAAGGAGGGAGTATTGATGTTGATGTGTTGATGCCAGTGAGAGGCTCTTGATCTGTTGACTATTAATAAAACGCTCCTTCCTTGGATGAGACATGATTATCTCCCATCTGCGTAGCCTTAAAAAATAGGATAGACAAATGTATGATGATGATAATATATGAGTAGGGACTGTCTAGCATGGTGCACTAGACCTGCAGTGCTCATCTCTATTACATTCATACATCCTTACGTTCATACCCTAGGCTCTGTATGATCCCCTGCTCGTTTAGTGCTTTTTCCATGAATATACTGCAGTTTCTTCTACCATATTTTTCTCAATCTCATATACATTCCTACAACACTTCACTGTATTTACTAACTTTCTAATATATATATATATATATATATATATATATATATATATATATATATATATATATATATATATATATATATATATATATATATTCACATAGTCTTCCATGACACGCGTCACAACAGCAGCTGTGATAGCAGAAAAAATGTCGGCATCAACAACAACGGCGACTAGACAAGCGCCACAAACCACAACTAATCCCTAACCACCATCCTTCACCACAACCACAACTATTAGCACTATCACCACCTTCACCGCCACCCACTACTACCAACAACTTCACGAGCAACCACCATCACTAACACCCTGCCCCCTCCCCCACAACCACCACCTCCACACCACTTCTGCCACCACCAAAGTCAACACCTCACTCTCCTGAGCTTATCACAGAGGGTCAAATTGAAGATCACACATTGTATTGTAGTTACTGCAGTCGTCACTCCCAGGGAGAGGGTCACTGACCGTGCCGGCCAGTTTGGTCTCAATTGCGAGACCACAAGACCAAGTCGGTTTATTAACCCTGAATTGTTAACCTCCTATCAAGGCAGGGGGACTAATCACCTCAAAACTACTACTGTCTCAAGTTGTGCAGGTGAAATATTTCAGCAATATCGATACTTAAGTATTGCATACATCTTTCCTACGAGGACACAGTGAGAACATTGAATCTGCATTCCGTCAAGGAGTAGAATTTGGGGGAATATATTTGTAATATAGAATCATAAGTACTCCACGGCCTAGCGTGAACCATGGACCTGTTGCAGTTCTTTTTTCTTATGTTCTTATGTCTTAATGATGAATTATACACATGTACAATACCTGGGTATCTTTATTTTGTAGACGATTCGCCACCAGTGGCTTTGTCAATGCGATACAGAAGACTGAAGAGGTACAATATGAGGTAATCAGTCTCTCAGTCTAGGTACTATTTCCTATGTTTTATTCATCAAGTTATCGACACTGTAAATCATCAATAATAGAACAATGGAGGGTTAATAACCCCATGATAACTCGCGAAAGCCAAGCACTATGGCTTCTTCAAGCTTAAGGTCGTCTTCCCCAACCCAGCGACCCACAACAGCAGACTAACTCCATGGTACCTATTTACTGTTATGTGAACAGGAGCAGCAGATGTTTAATTACTTATGCCACTCGAGGCAAGATTGAGGAGTCAGTAACACGGTGGATTGACACCCAGTGACAAGGGTCTTAAACATTGTACAAGAAACAGTACCATGGGTCTGAAACATTGTACAAGAAACAGCACTATGGGTCAGAAACACTGCAAAAATGCAGTACCTGTGTCTTGTGGGTATTTATGGGTTGTTTGATTTGTGTGGGCTGGAGTATTATTGTTGGCTGGAGTATTATGTGTGGGCTGGAGTATTATGTGTGGGCCGGGGTTTTTTTTTTAGTCCTGGGGGGAACGGGGATTGTCTCACGGCGTTTTATATGGGTTGGTTTTGTGCTAGACCTGGGTAGTTTATGTCCCGGGGGGACTTTGCCTCACACCCGGTGGATGATGTAAAGGGTTTAAGTGTGGGTTTTGGTTGCTATGTGCTTGTTGGTATTCACTGACAGTGCGTGATTTCTTTCTTGAAGAAATACGAGAAAAACAATGCTAGTGGTATCGTCTCTTCAGTGTTATTTACATTTCAGTTATTTTTACCCAAGTTTGGGAGCACACAACACGCGACTAACACCCAGGTACCTATTTATTGTTAGGTGAACTGGAGCAGCAGTTGCAAGGAGACTTGTTCATACGTCTCAACCGAGTCCTGCTTATGCACTTTGAATAAAGGAGCGGCCGCCTCTTCTGTAAGTGTTGGAGACTTATTGGAAGACATAATCACTAAGACTCGTACATGTAGATCTACGAAGACGCTGAACGAGGCGTCGATTACTAAATTGGTGATGCGAAAAATAATATTCGTCTCTTTCTCTCTCTCTCTCTCTCTCTCTCTCTCTCTCTCTCTCTCTCTCTCTCCTCTCTCTCTCTCTCTCTCTCTCTCTCTCCGTTGTTTTTTTCCACCGAGGAACAAAGGACACGTTGTCTGTTGAAGTAATTTTACTCTTGTTGCGAAATTTAGCTTTTCCGTGCGAGTTTTGTGGTTATGTTAGTTGTTGACTTTCACTGGTGTGTGTGTGTGTGTGTGTGTGTGTGTGTGTGTGTGTGTGTGTGTGTGTGTGTGTGTGTGTGTGTGTGTGTGTGTGTGTGTGTGTGTGTGTGTGTGTGTGTGTACCCGCCGAGATATCTTTTGCAGTGTCGAGACTCGGATCCTGGCCCCACCTCTTGGGCCCTGTCATATATACTCTTGAAACTATATGGATTTAACATCCACCCACTTCTCTAGTTCACTGCACTTGTTTACCAACCTGAGGCTGAGGCCTAACATATCTAGTGCTCAGTGTTCTTAGCTTCCTTTTATGCCCTCATGGCTACTCCATCAAAACCTCTGAATACCTTAGATGGTAGTTATTACATCTTCCCTGGTCCTCTCTTATCCAAGTTTGTCATAGTTCCTCTACTAACATATCAACCTTCTGTTAGTTTCACATTTCTGTCCTCGTCCTCAGCGCTTGCAAGTGCTTCCCGAGGTACAAGACTACACATTGGTGCTGCATATACTGACACAGGTCGGACATGCGTTGATTACAATGTCCTAAAGGATTCCTTATTGAGGTTTCTGAAAAGAATTGTAAGATCTGGAAGCATTGCATCCGCCGCTGATGTATTGCACAGTGGTTTATGAAAGCTTATGGCTATATAATCGATGTAACAATTACTCGCAAGTTCTCTTTATTTGCTTTCTCTAACTTCTTCCCTTTCAACTTGTAGACGTTATTTAGTCTTCCTTCACTTTCCCCGATTCGCATTATCATCTACTTGTCCTGCAATCTGTCCAAGTCTCTCTCCTCTGATGTTTTATATTTTTTTCGTTCCTTGCACATTTTCGGTAAACAACGATATACAGGGAGTGATATTCTTTGGCAGATAATTTATTAAGAAAAGTAATGATGCTAGTACCGATTCTCTCAGAAACTCACTGATCCATTAGAGTACTGTTCCTTGCACGCCTGCCTGCTCTGTCATTTTGGGACCAATCTCCAGTGTGGCACCCTATCGAATGTCATCCTGCAGTCCAAGAAAATGCAGTCCACCCATCCTTGTCTCACTAATTTAATTCTGACATAGAATTCCAGCGCGTTTCATTAGGCAGGACTTCGATAAATCAGTACTGGCTTTTCTGCAATGAAGTTCCTCACTTTTGAAGTTGAACAACTATCCAGTATTTCTCCTGCGTTTTCTTTAACTACCTATGGGAATATAATGCATTATCAGGTTCCATAACTTTTGTATTATCCATTTCTCTCATCAGCTTCGTAATATCCTCTTTCGACGTTTGGACGCTGTCCAGTTTCCTTCTGTTCTATTCCTTATATAAGGTGTTCCTGTCTCCTCGGTGAATACCTCCTTGAATCGTCTTACTTCCTCGCATACCTCTCTGTCATCTTCCATGAGTTCCCCGTCCCCCTTCTTCAGTCTTATCACTGGATCTTCATCTCATGGCTTCCTTCTTATATGGCTGTAGAGCAATTTCGTTCATGATTTTGCCTTCATCGCTGTGTCATTCTTCAACTTCGGTGCAGACTCTTCGCACTCTGGCATATTAGTATCTGGCTCCTCCTCTGCTTGATGCCCTCGTTTCTGCAGTCCTTGTGTGTGTGTGTGTGTGTGTGTGTGTGTGTGTGTGTATGTGTGTGTGAGCTCCTGCATGCTGGTCCAGGCTATTTATCCGACAGCCACCCACCCCCACCGCCTTTCCCCCGCCACACCTGTTATCTTTGCTCCACACCTGCATAGCTGTCTGTCCTCCTCTCCTGCATGGTGCACATGTACAGTGATCCTGACTGCTGGTAGGCAACATCTTATACTGTACTCCAGGTTGTACTCACCGATTTGTATTTACCGAGTTGTGTTTGCGTGGGTCGAGACACCTGCCCTGATCCCACTCTAGGGATGGCTTGACAGACGTCTACTGGACTACACCTTCACCCTCCAAGGCTCTGTCATACCTTCTCTTCAAGCTCTGCTTGGAGTTTATATTACACGGAGGAATGTCAGCAGCGTCTCTTGCAAGAACATGCAGACGAGTTGGCTGCATGAGCAACACTCCTGGATGAGTCAGTTCCAGGAGCTGGAACTTCCGGAATCCCTGGCAATGTATGTTCTTGGAAAACTTCTTTTCCTTCCGTAATTATTCACCCGTCCACCTCGCCCTTCTGACCTGCGCTCACCACCACCACCACAATAATAATAATAATAATAATAATAATAATAATAATAATAATAATAATATCAGCCTGTCAATATGAATTAAAAAGCAGGCCCAGGAGTTATGGCTTGACCCCAGCAAACACAAGTAGGTAATCACCAACACAATCATCGTCTTAATCGCCTTCACTCTCTCCTCACCTGTAATCATCATGGCCCTCAGCATCTCTCCACATCTTCAGCATCTCTCCACATCTTCAGCATCTCTCATCTTCAGCATCTCTCATCTTCAGCATCTCTCATCTTCAGCATCTCTCATCTTCAGCATCTCTCATCTTCAGCATCTCTCATCTTCAGCATCTCTCATCTTCAGCATCTCTCCTTCTCATCTTCGTCCACTTGTCTCATCATCGTTCTAATTCTTTCCATCGCATTTCTGTTCTTATTTTTGTTCATCTTCCTTGTTATTTCATTGTGTTCTCAACACGTTTTGCCTCGTCAAAACATAACTTAACCTAACCTAAGGTCACTTAACTTGCAGGTCAACTAACTTGCAAAAAATATCGGCTCTGTAGTAAGTTAGATAAGTTGCCATTGGGAGGAGAGTAGTCAGAGCCGAGGCTAGAGAAGCAGAGCCAGTGTGAAAGGTTGATGTGGGCCGCAGGCTACCCAGCCAGCTGCCCAAGCTGCCCAGTCAGCTGCCCAGCCAGCTGCCCAGGCTACCTAGCCATCTGCTCGTTCATCACCGCCACAACTGCAACACTCATTCATGCACATGCGCCCCTCACAGTCAACACTTGCACATGGGTCTTTACAGTCAACACCTGCACAAGGGCCCTCACAATCAACACCTGCACAAGGGCCCTCACAGTCAACACCTGCACAAGGGCCCTCACAGTCAACACCTGCACAAGGGCCCTCACAGTCAACACCTGCACAAGGGCCCTCACAGTCAACACCTGCACATGGGCCCTCACATTCAGCACCTGCACATGTACTCTCACAGTCAACACCTGAACATATACCCTCACAGTCAACACCTGCTCAAAGGCCCCGAGTTATTAATACCAGCTCCGGCAAATTCCAGAAAGCTCTTCGCCTCTTGGCGAAAAGCTTTGTGATCCGTGCGAGTTTACCGCATGTTACTAAGCAATGCCTGACTCTAAAAGAGAAGCAGTCTGGTGGGTCATCTGAAGTGTTAGGTCAGGGCACTTTTCGCAAGACAGCGATTGAATGAATGATGGTGAAAGTATTTCCTCTTTTTTTCTCTCTAGGTCGCCCTGTGTCGGTAAGGAGACAACTGGTGGGTCAAAGAGACAGCTGGTGGGTTAAGAAGACAGCTGGTGGGTCAAAGAAACAGCTGGTGGGTCAAGGAGACAGCTAGTGGGGATCAAGGAGAGAGCTGGTGGGTTAAGAAGATAGCTTGTGAGATAAGGAGACAGCTGGTGAGTCAAGGAGACAGCTAATGGGTTAAGGAGACAGCCGGTGGGTCAAGGAGACAGCTGGTGGGTCAAGGAGACAGCTGGGGGATCAAGGAGACAGCTGGTGGGATAAACAATAATATCCATGGTAGGGTAGATATATTGACCTGGCGTGGGTATTTTAGGAATTCTTTCTACCAAGGGAAGGTCTTGACGCTTTTGAAGGATGAGAGCCACCATGACATAACAGTCTGGATGAGAGCCACCATGACATAACAGTCTGGATGAGAGCCACCATGACATAACAGTCTGGATGAGAGCCACCATGACATAACAGTCTGGATGAGAGCCACTATGACGTAACAGTCTGGATGAGAGCCACTATGACGTAACAGTCTGGATGAGAGCCACTATGACGTAACAGTCTGGATGAGAGCCAATATGACGTAACAGTCTGGATGAGAGCCACCATGACATAACAGTCTGGATGAGAGCCACCAAGACATAAGAGTCTGGATGAGAGCCACTATGACGTAGCAGTCTGGATGAGAGCCACTATGACGTAACAGTCTGGATGAGAGCCACTATGACGTAGCAGTCTGGATGAGAGCCACTATGACGTAACAACAATCATGTGACCTTTCAGTTGTTGACCTCAGCCCAGCATCTAGGCTCCTCCAGTTCTCTCGTATTTTAACTTCAGTGCCGCCGCTGCCCAGTGACGCATGTTACGTTCATGCCAAGGCATGATAGTGGCTCTCTTTGCACTGCAACTCATTATTGTAATTACGCACTGTAAATATGAATCCCAACAACAAGTCAATCACATTGTAAACTTGCAAAGAAATAAAAAAAAATATTTGTTACGTCGTAAACACCCGATCGAGCAGCTGAAGAGAGTGGCACTTCAGCAGCAAGTGCCGGCAAAGGGTCACACTTTTCTGTAACTCTAGCCATCTTAATGCTCCTTATAGTAACTTCATCCTCGTCCCTCATCGTAACTTCCTCCTCCCTCGTCTCAGCTTCCTTCTATCCATCCTTCTGTGTGCTCGTCAATTCGCCGCGTACGCTGTGTCTCCTAGCAACTTAGTGCTGTCAGAACAGCAATATCGGTAGCGTACAGCCCGGCTCTGGTAGCATCGTCACCCCGGAGTCAAGGTGAGGTTGTTGTACCTAAGTACCGCTGGAAGGGTCGTCTGGTGTCTGTGAATTCAAAGGTCAGAGGAGGCACATGTGTCCCAAGGTAGGGGAGGAACAGGTGTCTCAAGGTAGGAAATGAACAGGTGTCTCAAGGTAGGGGAGGAACAGGTGTCCCAAGGTAGGGGAGGAACAGGTGTCTCAAGGTAGGGGAGGAACAGGTGTTCAAAGGTAGGGGGTATAGGTGTTCCAAGGTAAGGGATACTAGTGTTACAGTGTAGGTGGTACAGGTGTTACAAAGGGGGTTCAGGTGTTGCAAGGGTGGGTACAGGTATTCCAAGGGGGTACAGGTGTTCCAAGGGAGTACAGGAGTTCCAAGGGGAGTTCAGGTGTTTCAAGGGGGTTTCAGGTGTTCCAGGGGGTACAGGAGTTCCAAGGGGAGTTCAGGTGTTCCAAGGGGGATTCAGGTGTTCCAAGGGGAATGGTTTCTGGTTCATTCGATTCACCTCTTCAGAATTTTTTCCAGGCAGTTTTAATTTTAAATATTTATACTTTCAATCGATTTCTTCACCACTTGTATAATTTATTATTATTATTATTATTAATATTATTATTATTATTATTATTATTATTATTATTATTATTTTATTTTCACTGGAACGTGTTGTTTAGAAGGCTACCCACAATTATGATTGACCTTTCAGTGTAATTAGCTAAGCATGATGAGAATGACTTGTTTGTTGTGTGAGTGTAGCTGGTGGCTGCTTCTAGTTGATCGTGTTCATGCGTTGAACTCGTGCTTTGCTCCATGATGTGTTCTCGTTGTTCTTGTACATTCGTTGAACCCGTGGTTCACATTATGACACCTTGACACTTGTTGAACAGGTGTCAAGACGGGATGTTGATGTTGCGGCACACGCACGCACGCACTCAGGCCGATAAATCCGCGTCATGTAATACACTTGTATTACGACCGACAGCGGTGACAGCAGTGTGGGACGACCGAAATGTCGTCCTGGGTATATTTGTGTATTGTTCTAGCGTTGGCACTGTGGCGTTTTTTTTCTCTTTGTCATGTTAGTCTCTGGTTTAATCAGCACATCTGCCTAATGGGAAGCTTGGAAAAGCAATCGATACCCGATCCCGATCGATACCCGATCCGGAACCGCTGTTTGTGTACGACGTTTAGGGTAATTTTGGCGAGTTTAACGAAACTGTATACATGAGCAGTGTGCTACGACTCTATTCTATACGACAGTTACACAGTGTGCTACGACTCTTCTATACGACAGTTACACAGTGGGAACAACGACTAGCTGTGTTTGTCCTGTCATATTCCATCACGTAGGATGGTGTTCATACAATGTATTGAAATGTGTCAGCCTGAGCTGGGAGACTTCAGTAGTGTCAGCCTGAGCTGGGAGACTTCAGTAGTGTCAGCCTGAGCTGGGAGACTTCAGTAGTGACAGCCTGAGCTGGGAGACTTCAGTAGTGACAGCCTGAGCTAGGAGACTTCAATAGTGACAGCCTGAGCTGGGAGACTTCAGTAGTGACAGCCTGAGCTGGGAGACTTCAGTAGTGACAGCCTGCGCTGGGAGACTTCAGTAGTGTCAGCCTGAGCTGGGAGACTTCAGTAGTGTCATCCTGAGCTGAGAGACTTCAGCAGTGTCAGCCTGAGCTGAGAGACTTCAGTAGGTCACTGAGGATATCGTCAGGTATTGCAACAAGAGTTCATCAACTACGGCCGATTTATTGGTATGATGGAGGATATATACAATGAGAAACGTATGTCTCTCAGTTTAAATACACTGAGAATTAACTTTAATCTCTATTTTAAGAATTATTCTTAACTGGTGGTCAACTGATGGCAGGTATTTTTTTTTTAGTTTAATATCTTTATTATGCACCCCATACCCAGGATTACAGAGGTACATAATGGGTCCAGGGACTGGGCCCCAAACTGATGACATGCAGCCTTAATGACCTATTCAGTACTCGACAATTTCTATGCCCATTAAACAAACAGCTTCTCATCAGACTGCTGTTCGATCCTTTCTGACCTCTGAGAGTTTCGAACACCTTGTTGATATGCCATCATGAGGTGATCAGTATTCCGGCAGCGTCCTGCGGTAATATCCAATACCATCAGTGCCATGCTTTGTATCTTTGAACCAGCTCAACTACAGTGATGATCCAGCCACGCCCTTCCTTACCTCCTTACGTGTTCCCCTTCCACGCTCTCTCTCTCTCTCTCTCTCTCTCTCTCTCTCTCTCTCTCTCTCTCTCTCTCTCTCTCTCTCTCTCTCTCACACATCTCGGAACCATAAGGAATCTGCTTAAATTCAAATATATTATCCTCTCTGTCTCCTCTCTTAAATAATTCCTCGTGTCATGCTCGCTCTTCCCCCTACCTCACCCACCAACCTCCCTCCCCCACCTCTGTCCACCACTTACCCCCACCGTCCCTACCTCCCCTCCACCATCCCTACCTCCCCCACCACAATCCCTACCTCCCCACCACCTGCATCTTCCTCTTCCCACCTCACTTCTCAACCACCTCACATCATCTTCCCCTCCCCCTCCCGATCCTCCCCTACCCCCATCCGCACATCCCCTCCCCCCTCACCAGTCCCAACAAAAATGTCAGAAATATAATTACAAGTCAGATGTTTGCATAATGAAATTTTTGCTGCAATGTTTTCTGGCGTCTTTAGTTTCTGGCGTCTTCACTTTCTTCTTCCTGTTTTCTTCGCCATTTTCTTCTCGAGACAAAAACAATTTTTTTTTAATCTTCTAGTTTGTTCACTTTCAATTTATTTTCTCTTCACGATTTATCTTCCAGTCTTCTCGCTCTGGCAGTTTTCTGAAGCAAATTATTATTATTTCTTTTTCTGAAGATGGCTGCAAGTTTTCGCAGGGAAAAACCTGCGCTTATAAAAGACTAAAGGAACGTGTAGAAGCAACGTTGCTACGTGAAATACAACGTTGCTTTCTCGACGTTTTGTGCCACAGCGAATTTAGCGTAATCTATCTTGATCATGTGTAACAGAAGGTAAAAAAAAAAAAAAGGAAATTTCAACGTATACGCTCACCTATTTGTGGTTGCAGGGGTCGATTCATAGCTCCTGGTCCCGACTAGGTCCACTCTCCTTCCTATAAGAGCTTTATCGTATCTTTTCTTAAAGCTATGTATGGGTCCTGCCTCAACTACATCACTCTCCAGACTGTTCCACTTCCTGACAACTCTGTGGCTGAAGAAATACTTCCTAACATCCCTGTGATTCATCTGAGTCTTCAACTTCCTGTTGTGACCCCTTGTTGCTGTGTCCCATCTTTGAAACATCCTGTCCCCATCCACCTTGTCAATTACTCTCTGTATTTTATTTGTCGTTATCCTGTTATCCAGTGTCGTCAGGTCGATTTCCCTTAACCTCTATTCGTAGGATATACCCCTTAGCTCTGGTACTAGTCTCGTTGCAAACCTTTGCACTTTCTCTAATTTCTTGGCGTGCTTGACCAGGTGTCGGTTCCATACTGGTGTTGTGTGTGTACTTACCTATATGTACTTACCTATATGTGGTTGCAGGTGTCGAGTTCATAGCTCCTGGCCCCTCCTCTGCACTGGTCGATACTAATTCACTCTCTCCCTGCTCAATAAGCTTTATCATACCTCTTCTTAAAGCTATGTATTGAACTTGCTTCCACTACTTCACTCTCCAGATTATTCCACTTCCTGACAACTCTAAGGCTAAAGAAATACTTCCTAACATCCCTATGACTCATCTGAATTTTCAGCTTCCAATTGTTGCCCCTTGTTCTTGTGTCCCATCTCTGGAACATTCGAGCCCTTGTCAATTCCTCTCAGTATTTTGTGTGTGTGTGTATGTGTATGTGTGTGTGTGTATGTGTATGTGTATGTGTGTGTGTGTGTATGTGTATGTGTGTGTGTACTCACCTAGTTGTGGTTGCAGGGGTCGTGTGTGTGTGTGCGTGTTTGTGTGTGTGTGTGTGTGTGTGTGTGTGTGTGTGTGTGTGTACTCACCTAGTTGTGGTTGCAGGGGTCGTATGTGTACTCACCTATTTGTACTCACCTATTTGTGGTTGCAGGGGTCGAGTCATAGCTCCTGGCCATTTGTGTGTGTGTGTGTGTGTGTGTGTACTCACCTAGTTGTGGTTGCAGGGGTCGTGTGTGTGTGTGTGTGTGTGTGTACTCACCTAGTTGTGGTTGCAGGGGTCGTGTGTGTGTGTGTGTGTGTGCGTGTGTGTGTGTGTGTGCGTGTGTGTGTGTGTGTGTGTGTGTGTGTGTGTGTGTGTGTGTGTGTGCGCCCCGTCATGCTGAAGCTTCTTCACACCACATTGTCCAGGTCTACTAGTGGCGTCACCACCACTATTACCTTCTTCACCACTATTATCTCCACTTTTATCTTCATCACCACTTATTTTCACCACCATTATCTTCAGTATTATCTTCCTCACTTTTATTTTCATCACAATTATCATCAGAAAAAAACAGAGGAAATAAATGAAAGCTGACCCGAGCAACTTTTAAGTGGGCCTATTGAGACTCTGTGACCGCGGGTTCGAACCCCACCCGTGGTATGACTTACTACCATATACGTGAAAGAAATCTTTTTTCGATTGGTCTTTGATTCCCTCGCGACTTTAATTCCATAATCTTTTGGCTTTTCTTATTCTTTTTTTTTTATTTCTCTCTTTAAGTGAATATATTGACTCATTATGTGTCTGTCCTCATTTGATTAGCCTTTAAATGCCTCTCTTTTGGCCTTTTAGATATTTTAATCTATTGTTTATCCATGATGAATCATTAGATACACCTGCAACATCTGGGTACGTTTAATACTTAGACGTTTTATCATCCAGTGACTTTATCAACACAAGAACATAATGTGAAGACTGTATATACAAAATACGAGGTAATCAGTCCCTCAGCCAAGGAGTAGGTGAAGTATCTTACTCTTAAAGAATCTTAAGCACAGGCAGGAATAATGGCGCTTATATACTGGCATCAACAGACGTAGGCATTGTCACTGGTAGGCAGGATTCTCCAGTAGAAGTAAGTCGTGACCAATTGTTTACCCATTTAGGGCCATTTTCGTTTGATCTAATTTCCCTATTTGGTACATACATTACCTGGGGAGTTTGAACTATGACAACCAGGGTGATGACAGGTTCTTGAGCATTCGTCACCTGCCAATACTTGCTTCACAATAGAGTTGTGGACACTAGCGGTCCCGGCATTTGCTTTGTCTTAGGCTAGAGCATGCAAATACCTCCTTACCCTCTATCATTATTTCACTCTTTCCCCACCAGTGCAAATCCTCTGCCGCAATAAAACACACTGAACACTCTTGTCTTTAAAATATGGAGCACTTCCTTCATTTATTGTTCTGAGCTGCAAGTAACAATAATTTATCTTGAAATTAAAATTACAAATAAATAATGTGGAGCACTTAATATATTGTAAATTCAAAAATATATCTCAGAGCAAATATTACAAAATATATTACACACAAAATGGATAAATAAAAAAGCAACGATATATTTCAAAACTGCACTCAGTGAAGTCTAATAAGGGTTTTCGTGCCCTAAAATGGAAGCAATGGAGCCTGAGGAAAAACAAACAAATGCCTAGCGACTGTTACATCGCCCCTCACCGCCAGTTGGCGCCATAGGCGGCCGTCTGCAACCAGGGTTCCCCAGAGTGGTCAATAACGACCCTAATGATCGATCTGACTATCGAAAGGGGTCGATAAATGACTGGAGGTCAAAAGGGGGTCAGTACATGGTTGAAACTTATTTTAGCCAGCTTCAACCATGTACAACTCACAGTACAAATTACATATATGCCAGAAGTATCTTTCTTGCAGGTAAATTAGGCTTCAGGAGACCAAATTACATATATACCTGAAGTATCGCTTTATGTGTAATGGGAAGGGTCCGCCTCCTAAAATGTTGCCAGTGATGGAGGGAGATGTTGATGGAGGGAGATGTTGATGGTGTCCAGGTCATGTTTAACTGTGAAGTCTAAGACGGTGGAAGAGAAAATGCTGAGGATCAGACTGAACTTAGAAGAGCCTGGTGACTTAACAACCAAAGCTCACCAATCTCCAACCTAATATCAGTGTCCTTGTTGACACTCATTTGCTGCTCCCTTCCCGTTATTAATATCAACAGTTTCAGTGAAAAAGACGGGTAGGTTAAAGCTTATATTTTTCATAATTTAAATATTAATTGTTTTCTTATGAAATTATCTATTATTATTATTATTATTATTATAATTATTATTATTATTATTATTATTATTATTATTATTATTATTATTATTATTATTATTATTATTATTCGTAGTATTATTAGCAAAAGTACTATTTATTCAATTATTTTCGTATAATAAATGTTTGGGGATCGATAAGCAATCTATAACTTCATGAAGGGGTCAATGAGCTGAAGAGTTTGGGGACCCCTGATGTATACCCAGGACCACCACTGACTCTGTCACTGGAGGTGTGTGTCTCAGCGTATATATTCTGAGACTTTAATCCTTATTTTAGGGATTAAAACATTCTTGTCTGGCTGTGAAAAAGGCTACGCGCAGTCTTAATAACCCAATTGTAGCCGATAGGCTTTAAACTCCATTAACCAACCAGTCAACCTGATTGTGGATGTACGAACACGCTGACAGGAGTCACTGTAAGTGGGCCAGTATGCCTCCTGCAGTGCTCCTCAGTTATGTTTCGCTGCTAGTAGTCCGATTTTAGTGCTCGGACAATGGACTCTAGATACGATAGTTTATGGCACTCTAAACAGCAATTATCCCAAATCAGTCTTTCATAGTGCAGGCACTGCACTTTCTTGAACCCATTCACAAAATATTACCCTGCTCACACTCCAACAGCTCATCAGATCCCAACAACCACTCGTCTCCACATTCCTATTTAACACGCTCACACATGCCTTGTGTGTGTCCAAGCCCTTTGCACACAAAGCCTCCTTTAGCCCCTCCCTCCATCCATTCCTAGGACGACCAGTACCCCGCCTCCCCTCCACTACAGATTCATACACCCTCCAAGGTATCCTATTTTGCTCAACCCTCTCTAAATGACCAAACCACCTCAAAAACCCTTCTCAGCCCTCTGAGTAATCTCTGCAACCAACCACTAACATTACCTTCACTCACTATTGCCTCTGCATGCACCATTACTGTTGCTGTGCACCATCAGTAACATCACTATTCATCATCCACCCATCACCCCAACTATCACCACCATCATTCACCCCAATCACAATCACTACCCCACCACTCCCACTACCATCATCCACTATTACCGCACCCATAACCAATATCACCACCTCCCGCTACCACCATCATCCACCACTACTACCGTAACCATCCCTCATCACCACCACCACAATCCACCCACCTGCTTCCCACCTGCCACTGGCCTGGAACCCACCATCTCTCTGCTACCATCCTCCATCTGTCTCCTGCTACCACTGCCATTGATACGAGTGAGTGGTCGGCCTTGAGTCTTTGCGTGTGATGTCAAGCATTAGCGGGCCTTGTCCCTCTGACAGTGTAGCTGCCATGAGTGAGGTGGCCTTATACCCAGCGTCCTCCTCATCCCGTCTTTTAGGGTGCTGATGTTATTGTCGTGGTGGTTTCAGAGGTGGCCTTATACCCAGCGTCCTCATCCCGTCTTTTAGGGTACTGATGTTATTGTCGTGGTGGTTTCAGAACTTGACATGAGAGCCGCGTGTGCTGAAAGTCTTCGGTACTTGATAAAACCTCGTGTATGTGAAACGTCGTACTAATAAAGGCCTCTTTTGACGTACGTCTTTTTACTGTCGTCGGTGTATTATTTGTCAGGCGAAACGGAATTTTGTAGTCATGCGATGACCCACTCCATGGAGTTGTGGAGTCATGAAACACAGTTTTTATCATTACGAAGCTATCATATATAATAGGGTAACAACACACTGCTCGTGCATCCAGTTCTGCTAAATAAAAGAAATGGGTCGTCAGAGTGTGGTCTTCCTCTGGCTTGTTTACCCAGCAAAACAATTATCACACTATAACTGACTCACGAAATCGTAAGTCTTTCCACGTTACTTAAACTATCTTTATTTTGTTGTTGATCACAGGATGATCAGTGGCTCTTCAGGTGACTCGTTTATTTCCAAGTGTCCGTCTGATCGACCCGGTGCTGCTAGCCTTGACATCAGAATCAGCTGACGCCTCTCCAGGGGCCGTTCATGTGACGTCACTGTCCTCCTGCTCTCAATGTTGCTATCGCAATAGTTTTACCTCTGTGTGTGTGTGTGTGTGTGTGTGTGTGTGTGTGTGTGTGATTTGTGCTTAGCGATTTGAGTTTGCTTTCTGCGTAACAGTGGGATGTCGATACTTAGCTCCTTGCCCCACCTCCAAGACGAATTTGATCGATATCATTGATTTCTTGCATCTTTTTCCTTATCGTATCTACTCTTCAAGCTGCGTATTAAGTTTGCTTCCACCATTACCTCATCCAAGTCATTCCACTTTTCAACCACCCTGAGACCTAAGAAATGCTTCCTTACATCCCAGATCTTTTCTTTTACTGACATTTCTTATTTCTCTTTGTTTATGCTACTTATGTCAGGTTTGCCATCTCCTCCAGAACGCATGGCCTTGTGTTGCATGGCCTTGTGTTGCATGGCCTTGTGTTGCATGGTCTTGCGTTGCATGGCTTTGTGTTTGTTTGGAGTGAACTCTATAAGTCACTTGCTTAATCCCATCTGTAGCCTTTTTGAGATCTCCCTGGAAATCATCTCTTCCCTTTCCTGTTCTTATTCTTTTCATTAGTTGGATATTATCAGCAAACAGTGAATCATAAGAATCAGTAGCTTCTAGTAGGTCGATGACATTTATCAGGAAGCGTAAGTAGGCCTAACATTGATCCTTGCAGGTCCTATGTTGTTACTCTCTCTTTTCTGATATCTCCTCCCCTACATTCAGTTTCTGCTTCCCATATTTCAGGTTCTCCTTCATCCACTGTTGCATTTTGCCTTTCTTATTTTCCTGTTTATTTATTTTTTCTAATTTCTGGACTAATCTCAGCTGTGGCATTATGTCGAATATCTTGTTTTTGGAAAAGAAGACACAATCCACCCAACCCTATTTTTTCTTGTTTTATCTCCTGTGATTTGGTCATAGACCTCCGATAAGTCCTTAAGACAGTATTTTCTATCTCTAAATCCAGACTGACTTTCTCTAAAGAATTTCTTCTTTCCAAATATTCCACTATTTTTTTCGATAATCTTCCACGGAACTTCTGACGGTATGATTGTTAGATATACTGGTCTGTAGTTCAGTGCCTCCTGTCTGTCCCCCTGTTTATATATGACGAGCACACTGGCATTTTTTTTTTTTAATTTTGGCAGCGGTCCTCACTGAAGAGACTGGTTGAAAGGCCTTTGCTACTGGGTCATAGAGTACTTCTTCTTCGTTGTGTTGGTGTTATGTAGCAGTTGATGTCCACTGGCCAGAGTGCCATTAGGAATCTCATCCTTTCTGTGAAGACCTTGTTGAATCTCACGTAAGCTAGTCCCATTCTCCTCCACCAGATCCCCTCCCTCCTTCTTCAGCCCTGTTGCAGTTGTGATCTCATACTCGAATACTGTTCCAAGCTCACAGATATTTTCAAGGCAGAAGCGATAATGGAGGTGGAAAATACACAGAGGTGGTATACTTCCTACTTGGAATCAAACATCCATATTACTGGAAAGGCTTTAAATCCCTTAGACTCTTGTCTCTGGAAAGGAAAAGAGATACGTGATAATATATATATATATATTATATATATATATATATATATATATATATATATATATATATATATATATGTGTGTGTGTATATGTCGTGCCGATTAGGTAAAACTGGTCAATTAGCAAGAACTCATCTAAAATTAAGTCCTTTCTAAAATTTTCTCTTATACGTTTAAAGATATATATTTTTTTTTAATTTATGTTAATGTAACAATTTATAATTTTGTACCAAGAGAAACTTTGAAAACCTACCTAACCTTATTACAACAAGCGTAATTTAATTTAGCCTAACCCAACTAAATATATTTTAGATACGTTAACATTAATTTAATAATAAACAAACACAATGAAATATATTTTTTCCGTTATGTTCAGAATGATTTTGGCGAAATTATTTCATACACAAATTTTCACTTGTCTTATATGGCAAGATGAGTGTTGCTATTTAAGCGAAAATCGCAAGTTCTGCCTATTCGGCACGACATATATATATATATATATATATATATATATATATATATATATATATATATATATATATATATATATATAAGACACGTGATGATATTGTCCCTCCAACTTTCACACTGCCATAATACAGCATCGTGGAATGAGAAATGGGAGGAAATGTAGATTGAACCCAATGAAAAGTAGGCACAATTTGATCACCATTAGAGTACACCATATCAGCATCCCTTTCCCAAGACTTTCTAGTCCCTTACCAGCAGATACCAGAAATATTACTGGAACGAAGCTAAACGTTTTCAAGAGAAAACAGGACTGTTATGTCCTGCAGGTACCCAATCAGCCAGGGTAGAAGAACCCTCGAAACGGGTCACAGGTATGTAGGCTTGTGACAGCGTCGCTATGCTTTGAATGATGTCACTTGAACTGGGCTGTAGCGTGTTGAATGACCTAGTAACGCTCTGAATGGCATATTCTGACTGGTGTCGTAGCGCTCTGAATGGCGTTGAATCCGTCTGAATGGTGTCATAACGCTTAGAACGGTGCCGTAGCTCTCCGAATGGCTTGTATCAGTCTGGTGTCATAACTCTGAATATTGTCGTGGCGCTCTGAATGGCATAACGCTCTGATTTGCTGATGACTGACGTAGCAATGACTTGTCTTCGCTTTGTCTGATTTTAGATTAGATTAGATTAGAAACGTCGTTGTTGATTTGTGTTTTTGTTTCGTCGTAGCTTGTCGTGTGTCCTTGTCGTAGTGTTGTTGTTTGATTAATTGTGTCGTTGTTTCCTTCGTAGTATCGATGTTTCTCTCGCAGTTGTATTTGTTTTGTAGTGTACTTGTTTGTCTAGCATTGTCGTTACTTGCCTCGTGTTTGGAGCACTCTGTACATCCTTAGGAGGTAATCGAATGTTTTGGGTCGCATCCCGGGGAAATCCGGCTTAAGGACTACATCGTGACTAAACCACACTGCTTGGCTTTGTTGGATGATCCTGGGTTATTATTCCTCCTGGGTTAATACTACAAAGAGAAGTGTTGCAGATAGCGTGGAGAAGCACCTGGGTTTGTGGCCAGGTAGTGGGTGGAGCAACTCTGCTAATACAGGTTTGTAACTAACCCACAGGATTTCCCAAGCTGGTAGGCTGGCTACTACCAGGCTGCCCACTCTCTGCGTCCTCCGTGCCCTGCACGCCCACTTTCTGCGTCTCCCGTGTCCCTACACGCCCACTCTCTGCGTCCTCCTTGCCCTGCACACCCACTTTCTGCGTCCCCCGTGCCCTACACGCCCACTCTCTGCGTCCTCCTTGCCCTGCACTCCCACTCTCTGCATCCCCTATTCCTGCACGCCCGCTCTGCGTTCTCTGTGCCCTGCACGCCCACTCTACACGCTTTATACACCACCCATTCCTCCAATACGGTACACACTTTCTAAGCATCCCACTCCAATACGCGCCCATGCTACACGTTCCTACCATACCCACTCCACTATACTCCCCGCACGTTCCTACTACACTTCCTACCACTATACTCCCCGCACGCTCCTACTACACTTCCTACCACTATACTCCCCTGCACGTTCCTACTACACTTCCTACCACTATACTCCGCACCTTCTACTTCCTCACTATCTCCCACGTTCCTACCACTTCCTATACTATACCCGACGTTCCTACTACACTTCCTACCACTATACTCCCCGCACGTTCCTACTACACTTCCTACCACTATACTCCCCGCACGTTCCTACTACACTTCCTACCACTATACTCCCCGCACGTTCCTACTACACTTCCTACCACTATACTCCCGCACGTTCCTACTACACTTCCTACCACTATACTCCCGCACGTTCCTACAACTTCCTACCACTATACTCCCGCACGTTCCTACTACACTTCCTACCACTATACTCCCGCACGTTCCTACTACACTTCCTACCACTATACTCCCCACGTTCCTACTACACTTCCTACCACTATACTCCCCGCACGCTTCCTACTACACTTCCTGCCACTATACTCCCGCACGTCCTACTACACTTCCTACCACTATACTCCCCGACGTCCTACTACACTTCTCTATACCAGTCTATAACTCCCACTCACGTCCTACTACACTTCCTACCACTATACTCCCTGCGTTCCTACTACACTTCCTACCACTATACTCCCGCACGTTCTACTAACTTCCTACCACTATACTCCCGCACGTTCCTACTACACTTCCTACCACTATACTCCCGCACGCTCCTACTACACTTCCTACCACTATACTCCCGCACGCTCCTACTACACTTCCTACCACTATACTCCCGCACGTTCCTACTACACTTCCTACCACTATACTCCCGCACGTTCCTACTACACTTCCTACCACTATACTCCCCGCACGTTCCTACTACACTTCCTACCACTATACTCCCCGCACGTTCCTACTACACTTCCTACCACTATACTCCCCACTGCACGTCTCTACTACACTTCCTACCACTATCTCCCCGCACGTCCTACTACACTTCCTACCACTATACTCCCGCACGTTCCTACTACACTTCCTACCACTATACTCCCCGCACGCTCCTACTCACTTCCTACCACTATACTCCCGCACGTTCCTACTACACTTCCTACCACTATACTCCCCGCACGTTCCTACTACACTTCCTACCACTATACTCCCCGCACGTCCTACTACACTTCCTACCACTATACTCCCCGCACGTTCCTACTACACTTCCTACCACTATACTCCCCGCACGCTCCTACTACACTTCCTACCACTATACTCCCCGCACGTTCCTACTACACTTCCTACCACTATACTCCCCGCACGCTCCTACTACACTTCCTACCACTATACTCCCCGCACGCTCCTACTACACTTCCTACCACTATACTCCCCGCACGCTCCTACTCACTTCCTACCACTATACTCCCCGCAGTCCTACTACACTTCCTACCACTATACTCCCGCACGTCCCACTACACTTCCTACCACTATCTCCCGCACGCTCCTACTACACTTCCTACCACTATACTCCCGCACGTTCCTACTACACTTCCTACCACTATACTCCCGCACGTCCTACTACACTTCCTACCACTATACTCCCGCACGTTCCTACTACACTTCCTACCACTATACTCCCGCACGTTCCTACTACACTTCCTACCACTATACTCCCGCACGTCCTACTACACTTCCTACCACTATACTCCCGCACGTTCCTACTACACTTCCTACCACTATACTCCCCGCACGTTCCTACTACACTTCCTCCACTATACTCCCCGCACGTTCCTACTACACTTCCTACCACTATACTCCCGCACGTTCCTACTACACTTCCTACCACTATACTCCCCGCACGCTCCTACTACACTTCCTACCACTATACTCCCCGCACGTTCCTACTACACTTCCTACCACTATACTCCCCGCACGTTCCTACTACACTTCCTACCACTATACTCCCCGCACGTTCCTACTACACTTCCTACCACTATACTCCCCGCACGTTCCTACTACACTTCCTCCACTATACTCCCGCACGTTCCTACTACACTTCCTACCACTATACTCCCGCACGTTCCTACTACACTTCCTACCACTATACTCCCGCACGTTCCTACTACACTTCCTACCACTATACTCCCGCACGTTCCTACTACACTTCCTACCACTATACTCCCGCACGTCCTACTACACTTCCTACCACTATACTCCCGCACGTTCCTACTAAATTCCTACCACTATACTCCCCACGTTCCTACTACACTTCCTACCACTATCTCCCGCACGTTCCTACTCACTTCCTACCACTATACTCCCCGCACGCTCCTACTACACTTCCTACCACTATACTCCCCGCACGTTCCTACTACACTTCCTACCACTATACTCCCCGCACGTTCCTACTACACTTCCTACCACTATACTCCCCGCACGTTCTACCTACCACTTGCTTCTACTACATCACCACTGCTACGACACTGCGCATGTTCTTTAATACATGAAGTTGCTTTCCACTATACCTAACTTCTGCTTAAACTGTGAAGGTCCGGGTATCATCGGTCCTGAGACTCGATTTCCGACCAAGTCTTTTACAGTGCAAAGGAATCGTTATGGATATAAGAAAAGAACACACAGGAACGTAGAGATATATAGTAATGTAAACAGAAGTTTGTAAGATTTACTTACCACAATCGACTACCACCCAGGTACCTACTTACTGCTAGGTGAAAAGGGGCAGCAGCTGTAAGGAAACATGCCCAACATTTTCACCTGTGCCGGGGATTGAACGACGGACACACTGCGTGTGAGTCGAATGCGCTGCCAACCGAGCCACAGGACACTTTAACAGGCTGGATGGTTGGAGTCTTACAACCTGCTGTCTTTATCTTTGTTTTATGTCGTCTATGTGGAAACATCACAACGTTGACGACGAGACCAAAATATTAATCTGAGAAGTCTTGCAGGATCGTCTGTGGAATTCCCCTGTTTTTTTAACTGTCGCAGTGAGCTAAATGCGTAACGCATTAACCTCACCATGAGTTGCGCATTTCAACATTTGGTAAACAAAAAAAAAACCATTGATAGACAACTTGCAAGTGCAATTCGTAAGGATCTCTAAACACAAAACTTTACAAATGATTTGCCAATGAACTTCGTGAAAGTTCCCATTGACGTGTGAACATTATAAGTATGCACAGATGAACGTTCATACACATGGAACACTCTATCAGCGTTATTTACGCTGCACAAAGTACTACTCGCATATACTGACTTAAGATTTTTTTTTCACTGCCTCTCTCCCACTTAACATTGTCTCCATTCCTCGATTATTATTATTATTATTATTATTATTATTATTATTATTATTATTATTATTATTATTATTATTATTATTGTCAATGTAAACACTAAATCTGTAAGGGTTATATCATACCTGTAAAATAAGAGATAATTAACTTTGACTCAGCGAAGTCATTTTTGCCCTCTGATTCCCTGGATCAAGAGCCCTTTAGGGTGTTCCATGTGGGGTGCACCTCCGCAGTGGGTTGACACATTAAGACAGTATTTTTCGGCAAATTGATCTCCCCTGAAGGCTGATACGGTCCACTTCATCTTGAACCAGTTTCTCGCTTCCTAGAACACTGGAGTTACTTAAAAGAACACCCTCACCTCCAAGAGACCACCCTCACCTCCAGGAGAACACCCTCACCTCCAGGAGAACTCCCTCACCTCCAGGAGCACACCGTCACCTCCAGGAGATCACCCTCACCTCCAGGAGACCACCCTCACCTCCAGGAGAACACCCTCACCTCCAGGAGAACTCCCTCACCTCCAGGAGAACACCCTCACCTCCAGGAGAACTCCCTCACCTCCAGGAGAACACCCTCACCTCCAGGAGAACTCCCTCACGTCTAGGAGAACACCCTCACCTCCAGGAGAACTCCCTCACCTCCAGGAGAACACCCTCATCTCCAGGAGAACACCCTCACCTCCAGAAGAACACCCTCACCTCCAGGAGAACACCCTCACCTCCAGGAGAACACCCTCACCTCCAGGAGAACACCCTCACCTCCAGGAGAACACCCTCACCTCCAGGAGAACGCCCTCACCTCCAGGAGAACTCCTTCACCTCCAGGAGAACATCCTCACCTCCAGGAGAACACCTTCACCTCCAGAAGAACACCCTCACCTCCAGAAGAACATTCCTCTCTTGGAAAGATAAAGTTTTTCCTGCATTTCCCATACTGTAGTTTTGTTGAAGAATTAACGCCAGGTCAAGAAACAGAGATTCCGTCATACGATTGGGAGGAGTACAGTGGTTGTTTGTACTCTTCGTGTGGTTGAAATTGGTACAGTGGTGCCTGTACTCGTCTTGTGGTTCATTTGAACACAGTGACGAATGTACTTCCTCCCTGAGGTTGAGATGAGTGCAATGGTGCATTAATTTCCTCCCAATGATTGAGTACAGTGTTGCCCGTACTCCCTCCCGTGGTCGCGTGTACTCCCTGTGGCTGAGTACAACGGTGCCGTGGAAGAACTATGTCGTGGTTACGCGTTCTTCCACTCGAGTAGCTTGCGTCACCTGCAAAAATATCCTGCCACAGTTTCTGATGCAATGTCTGCTGCACCTGAGTTCTGCTTAATGTCTTGGTAATATTTCTGATTTTCCTTTCCTCCAACTCTCAGGAAGAATAAATTCAGTGATATATTAAACAATATCTATAATTTGGTTTTATTTTAGACATACAGAAAAGTCTTTGTGACGAACTTATAAAAAAAAAATGTGAAGGTGTAAACAAAAAAAAGGGAAGACTAGGAAGAGAAGGAAGTGTAAATAAGATATATGTACAATACTAAAACTGATTTCGTGAGTCAAACTGTTTTCTTTTTGAGAATTTTCTCTCGAGTGAACTTCGTCGATCCAATACTGGGCACCAGATTATCACTATATATTGGAAAAACGTGAGGTCAATGGTGTGTTGCGATGTCTTCTCCGGGTAGCACCAGGGACGCAAATACGGTTTTAATGGTGAAACTTCGGCGTGTTGGACTCCAGTGGTGTAAAGGCGATCACTGTAGCCTCAAGGTAAGAGTGTTTTCTGGGTAAGGTTTTCTCTGATTACGAGCCTGACTTCTTCCCGCTTAATCAGATGGTCATGCGAACTACGATGAACCATTCATGTGCTGTTATTGTCGTCCCGGCTAGAGGCTTATTTATGTTCTCTGAGGCGCTGGTCCTGACTTCCTGACGTCTTTCCCACGAATATTTTATCACAAATACCACATTGGCGTCTGTGGGTTAGGAGGTAATCATCCTAACCAGGTCTTTTACGTTGGTAGAAGAGCTGATGGTCACACTCATCTTTCATCTGGCTGGGGCAGTGTCCACGTTACTGGCTAGGACAGTAGGCACGTTACTGGCTAGGACAGTAGGCACGTTACTGGCTAGGACAGTAGGCACATTACTGGCTACGTTCCCACACAAGTGAATATTATACATTTTAGTGAATCTGTCTGAAGCTGTCTTATCCACGGTGCGTTGTGCTCTCCTGCAGCTATTGATAAAATGGGAAGGGGACAGAAGACAATAAAGGTTGGATATAAGAGCAGTGCTTTTCGAAACTGGCCGGGCTGGAGATGCTATAGGCACTCAAGAAACACTCAGTCATATCTTCTCTCTTGGTCCTAGTGTCGTGATGGGAGTAATAATGCAGATCATCTTTTATTACTTGGTTAGCGATTAAAACTTGAAAACTCTTGCATCATTAACTTTGCACAAATGAACGAGAGAAGTTCTTTATCTTACTTTTCTTCCTCTACTAGAGTTAACTTGATGGATGACTCTGTGTTGTTGATCACGGAGATCAGCTTCTGCATGATAAACCTTCCAGGGTATATGACCGATGTATCCACGTATTTAAACCAAGTTGTGTTACTGGGGATGGTGGATCTGAAACGCTCACCATCCATGTAAATATTTATTAGTATAGCATTGATTGGTGACCCATGGACACCCCAGTCACTGCTTGTAGCTGGCTAATGTTATATGAAACATAGTTTGCCTATATGCTTCCATCAGATTACTGTAACCTATATGAAAGGGATTTATGTAGAGGCTGGTGACTGAGAAGACAGGAGAGAAGGAAGGAAAACGTGGAGAAGTTGGTAAATGGGAAGATGATGCGAGGAAGAGAGAGGCAGGTCTGAGATATGTATTTGCTTTGATTGCCAATTTGTAGTTACCAGAGCAGAGCAATGCTCGTGGTGTCCACCTTCATTATTATGCATTTACTTTTTAGTTTCCTCTGGAGGGGACCCACAACGGACGACTAACACGCAGGTACCTATTTACTGCTAGGTCAGTAGGAACAGCAGGAGCAAGGAAACTTTCTTCTGTTTCATCCTTCCTGGTAATCGAACCCTAATCCTCTCTTGCTCGCCGATCACTGTAAACACAGATATATAGTAATTAACAGCCCCGTCATAAATTTTTTGAGCCCTTGTGTAGAAACAACTCCACTGTGTCAATGTTCAGATCATTCTGCTTTCTTCGATTGTGGTTTTCAAATGCTTTCTGACATCCCTTTGGCTAATATGGCTGTGTAATCTCCATCCATGGCCTCTAGTTTTTATTGTATCCCGGGTATCATATCCTTGTCTACCCTGTATTTGTCCCTGAGTATTTTGCATGCCATGGTCATATTTTTTTCTTGTTCTTCGTTCTTCCAGCGACGAAAGACCTAGTTTGCTTGATACTTGTTACTAGGCCGGGGGTTCCACACCGGAGCTGCACACTCGCATATGAGGAGAAGTGTTTTGAGCGAGGCTTTCTAATTGTTCTTAAATGACACTCTTATATTTGCGAGTTTATCCTGTGCTGCTATTTACAGTACTCAGTAAGTTATGCTTATAGCTCCTGGTCCCGGCCCTCTACATTACGTCGAACGGCAGTTCTGGTTTCTGGCCTTATGATTCATATAATAAATATACCGAGTAATGAATTTGTCTCTGCCATTTCCACACCCATCTCATCCCACTGCACTTACCTATGTCTGCTTTCATTGCCTCATATCCTAGGACATTTCTCTTGTCATCCTCATAATGTGATCCTTTGTCTCTTTGGTCCAGCGAGATACGAGTTCTATGTATCTTGTATGTTGTGTTTGTCTCCTGTACTCCTTAGTTCCTCCATTGTTGTGAGTTGTTGTTATTTAAGACTTTCTTTAATGTCCTCTAGTCCGGGAACAAACCTGCAATAACATCCTTGGAATTCCCAAGTTTTTTTTACTTGTTTCCGGAAGTTTGGATTCCACACTGGCGCTACATACTTCAATATTCACAGCGCATATGAAAAGTAGTGATGATTTATTTCTGAGGTCTTTGTTGACTTCCATATATGTTATACATATGTTCCGAAGGGTATACACTAATACGTTGCGGAAGTTATAGTGTCTATATAGCTGTCTTGCGAAGAGTTCAGTAATAATCACTACTAACCAACCAATTGGCTGATGTTTTGGTTCGTTTTTGGACAATTATTAAGTCGAGGACGGACTGAACCATCGTCTGATGTCATGTGTATAAATAAGACACACAATGCAGGTTATGGCATTTTATTGTGAAGACGTTTCGTCCACCATTAACTTTATCCGTCACCTTCTGATGCCATGTCCAATTTGGTGGTTGATTGTCTGTTGTTCCAGCCAAGATAATGTGACTTTTATTCACCAGTGTTACACTCATGCCTGAACTTATCCCTCAACTGTCTCTAGCAGCTGCCTCCTCAGCGTGAGATACGGTAATGCTGGTCTCACTCCTCCTAACCCTTCAATTAACTCTAGTAGTATATCTTGGACCATTAATGCTGCCTGTCCATGCGCCACAGCTTTTTGCAATCGTCTTCTCTTCATATTGCTCCTCTGGGTTTTGCATCACCCTCAGATATCGACATGTTGGAATCAACTTCTCAAGGCAGATCGTTAAGGCATGTAAAGAATAGAAGATGTGTCAGAAGTCATCCTTGGAAACTCCACTCGGTACTTCGTTACACTGGATTATCCTACTAATATCCCGGAGTTCCGTGTGTACCTGAGTGTGTGTGTGTGTGTGTGTGTGTGTACCTAAACAGCAACGATGAAGTCTTTGCCATTGATGACAGGGAAATTGTTGCCCATCTTGCCCCCTGGCTCCCCAAAATCTTCCCAAGTCTGTTGTGATGTAACCCAAATAGATATACTACCCTGTCCAGCTCACCTCCCCTGCCACCGTGCCCAACTTTCCACTCTCTGCCACCATGCTTACTCTTTCTACCGTTGCCACCGTGCCCAACCTTCCAACCTCTGCCACCGTGGCCAACCTTCCAGCCCCTGCCACTGTGCCCATCCCTGCCATAAGGAACCGGGTCAGCGATGAAGCAGGAGACGAGTCTATATGCAAAGATTCACTCTCGTATGCAACACCACAACGCCTGAGACACGGACACGCAGGAGAGAGAGAGAGAGAGAGAGAGAGAGAGAGAGAGAGAGAGAGAGAGAGAGAGAGAGAGAGAAGAGGGAGGAAGGTACTACTCACAATACATCAACTACAATATCACCACCCACGATACATCAACTACAGTATCACTTCCCACAGTATCACTTCCCACAATACCACCACCACCCATACTACCCCACCTACAATATCACTACCCACGATATCACCACCCATGGTACCCCAACCCACAATGCCAGCACCTACAATACCACTACCCTCAATACCACACCAACAATATCACTACCCACAATACCACACCCAAAATACCCCAACCCACCATAACCCAACCCACAATGCCACCACTTACAATGCTACCCTACATCATTTCCCACTGCAATACCTCCCCACCACACATCACAGCACCTCCCCACCTCACATCACAGCACCTCCCCACCACAGACCGCACCTCCCACCTCACATCAACACCACCCCACCTCCGTTATTCCTCCCACTTCACATTAGAGCACCTCCCACCACCATCACACCACCTCCCACCACATCACACCACCTCCCCACCACATCCACCACCTCCACCACCATCCACTCCTCCCACCACATCACACCACCTCCCACCACACATCACCCACCTCCCACCACACATCCACTACCTCCCACCACACCACAGCACCTCCCACCTCACATCACAGCACCTCCCACCACGACACAGCACCTCCCACCACATCCACCACCTCCCACCACACATCACCACCTCCCACCACACATCACACTACCTCCCACCACACATCACACCACCTCCCCACACATCACCTACCTCCCACCCACATCACACTACCTCCCCACCACAATCACACCTCCCCACCACACACTCCACCACACCCACACTGCCCACCACAACATCTAACAATCACCTCCCACCACACATCCACTACACTCCCACCACAATACACTCCTCCCACCACACATCACACTACCTCCCACACACTCCACTACCTCCACCACCACATCCACTACCTCCCACCACACATCACTACCTCCCACCACACATCACCCACTCCCACCACACATACACACTACCTCTCCACACCACATCACACTACCTCCCCACCACACATCCACCACCCTCCCCACCACCATCCACACCTACCTCCCACCACACATCACCTACCTCCCACCACACTCACACTACCTCCCCACCACACATCACACCACCTCCCACCACACATCACACTACCTCCCCACCACACATCACACTACCTCCCACCACACATCACACACCTCCCCACCACACATCACACCTCCTCTCCCACCACACATCACACCACCTCCCCACCACACATCACACTACCTCCCCACCACACATCACACTACCTCCCCACCACACATCACACTACCTCCCCACCACACATCACACCACCTCCCCACCACACATCACACTACCTCCCCACCACACAACACACACCTCCCCACCACATCACACTACCTCCCCACCACACATCACACCACCTCCCCACCACACATCACACTACCTCCCCACCACATATCACACTACCTCCCCACCACACATCACACCACCTCCCCACCACACATCACACTACCTCCCCACCACTAAAACAATAAAGTGGGAGATCAGACTGAAAGGTATTTCAGAACGAGTTAGCAGAGAGCAGCTGCAGACTTGATGGACAAGACTAGTGTGTGTGGTATGTTGCAGGCCTTGCTCACCTCCTGCTTGCAACATGCTATACACACCCACCACCCATCCACCCACCAACACACCCACCTAACCACCCACTCACTATCCAGCCTGTTACTGCCTGACTACTGTTACTGCCTGACTACTGTTACTGCCTGACTACTGTTACTAACGTGACTTGGTTAGTGCCTGCTGAAGGGTATTCCCCGTGTAGATAGGGAAACTGATGGAAATGAGACTAATTATCATTCTGTTTATGAGGTCTCCAGGGTGATGGGGTAATGTGGCTACAGCAGCAGCAGCGGCTGGCTGCTGCTGCTGCTGCTGCTGCTGCTGCTTTTACGCATACTGGGCTCAGTTGTGTGAATGTGAAAAGTGCACAAGAGGTGAAACTTGCATACAAAGGTGGGACACACGCCCTTAGTCAGGTGTAGGAACAAGTGACTTCAGGGCAGAGGCGACAAGACATTCTTAAGTAGATGTCTCTGTACTGATGTCATGTCTCTCATACAAGAATCTGCATTTATCTTGTAATACAAATTCTGAGAAGTGATTTCCTAAATTTAGTCTGACGACTACACGCTTCGTGCCTCGCAAATGTTTTACTCAAGATATCTTAACAGTGGTTCACTAATAAATGTTGGAAAAAAGAATTTATTATAACTCTTTCGATGTGCCTATTTAAAAAAATCCTGTGTCGACAGCCACTCTTTCGCTTGTTTTTATCCATATGATCTTTTACGAGAGATTTCTTAAACACCACTTTTAAACACCATTTTCGGAAGATTTGCTCAATAAAACATTCTTAAGGACATTGCTTGCAGGCATCAGCAACGCACCAGTGGTGTGTTGCCAAGCACAGGAACAAGTATACTGCAAGGGTTCAGATAGTGTAAATATCAAAGAAGCGCTCTTGTGTCAGTGAAGACAGTGGTGGATCCCGCTCTGGAGGCTTCGTCTCGCACCAGATTCAATTATTGTACAATGTTACGGAAGTTAAACTACCACAGAGGGAGAGTCATTCATAACAACGCTGTTAACATTGCTGGCCCACTCTCCTTCATCTCTGTTCCTTTGCCAGGCTTCCTTCACCCTCTTCCCCCTCCTTCAGGTGCCTCTGTTTCCTTCTTCTGCCGCCTCCACCCACCCCATAAATCCCCCACCCTCACCCACGCTCCATATCTGCCCCACGGAAGCCACCCCCGCCCCCAGCAGAGCCCAGCATCCCAAACATCATCTCACCCTCACAATGTCCACACAATTTTATTTCCTTCGTCGTCGTTAATAATTAACTAATCTCTCTGTGTCGCGATATTGTTTTTCTCGCGGATCTGAAGCGTCTGATCATTTTTTTCACCATGCTAAGTTTATGATGGGCGGCGAGTTTGGGGCCTTAAGTGAGTCTGTAGTTTGTACCGTTGTCTTGGTCGTGTTTTTTTTCCAGACCTAGAAGCTGAGGTGACCTTGTGCGTTTGTTATGCTGGAGTTTGTACTGAAGTATTTGTTTATTTATTAATAGTTGTGTGGATCATCGCCCTGGCGACCCGGTCTCAGATCAAGTCTTGAGTCTTGGTTCATCTGAATCATCTTGTGAAGCCCCAGTGTGGTACCGCACCTGGCACTCTTGCCTTCCTTTATTTATTTATTTATTGTGATTATTTCGTTATATGAGTGAATTCTACTTAAACTATTGTTGCCTCCCTCCCTCCACAGGCCTTCCCTCCACATGCCTCCTTCCCTCCACGTGCCTTTCTACCTCCACCTGCCTCTCTCCACCTGCAAAAGGGATTCAAAGAAAACGGCAGATTTACTTTCAGTTGTGTCGAGCTGAAGAGGGTAACTATAGTAAGAGGCCTTGACATAATAGATTGATAACCTCGAACAATGAAGGAGAATTTTTTGTAGTCCAAGAACATAGTCAGTCTCTCTCTCTCTTCTGTTACCTTATCATGAAATTCAAAGTTTGTGAGAGAAGATTTACCATCTAGAAAGCCATACTGGCTATTATTTACGAACTCGCTGCTTTCCTGGTGCTCCTCTCTTCTCCTAATCTTCCTCTCTGTAACTTTACATGACACTGGCCTGTAGTTTAATCCTACCTGTCTGTCTCCTTTCTTAAATATTGAAACTAGATCTGTTGACCTCCATACCTCTGGTAGTTGTCCCACACAGTGCTTCTGCTTCCTCTTTCAGGAGCCACCGAGAGATATTATCTCGTCGCATTGCCTTCGAGGTATCTAACTCGTTGAAAAGTGTCCTCACCACTTGTTGTATTGTGCCCAGTACCCACTGGTGCACTCTACCTCTTTGACTCTGTGTGTATGTGGGAGAGAGAGAGAGAGAGAGAGAGAGAGAGAGAGAGAGAGAGAGGAGAGTGACGCGCGTATATATTAATTTCCCGGGAGAGTTTGCGGAGAGGTTCACATTATGTGCAAATGTGTGTGTATGTACACATGTATGTATGTACACATGGGCATGTTTGTATGTTTAACTGTGCTTACCTGTTAGTGCTTGCAGGGGTTGAGTCATAATTCCTGGAACTGCCTTTTATCTCTTCTCCACTGGCTCGGTAATACCTATTCTTCAAACTGTGTACAGAGCCAGCCTTCACCACCTCTTTATCTAGCGCTTTCCACATGCTCACCGTCTCAAGACTCACCAAACCTTCAAGGCTGGTGGACTGATCACTTCATCTTCACTAATTCTGCTGTCTTCGACTGAAGAAGCCTACTGTGTAAGCAAAACCTTCCGGAAATAAAGATTCCAAAGTGTCCCACATATGTTTTATTGTTTTTAAATTAGACACATATGCAACACTTGGGTATCTTTATTGAGGAAACGTTTCGCCACACAGTGGCTTCATCAGTCCAATACAAAGGAGAATCGTGAAGAACATTAGGAGTTTGAGGTGGTCAGTCCCTCAGTCTTGAGTCGATGTTGTCAGTCCATCAATCTTGAATAGAATAGAGCATATGTGCGTAGAGAAAGCTTATAAATGGTTCTCTGAACCATTCATTTACATGTCTTATTGTGTACAAATATTATAGTGATCTCTATAGCCCACCTCATGTGGGTTTGTAAATCCTCCTCCTCGCATCTCAGACAGCCTATCCCTATCCACGTCATCTAATCCCCTGTATATCGTGTATGTCGTAATCGTGTCTCCTCTTGTTCTTCTCTTCCTTAGAGTCGTCAGGTTTAGTTCCGTTTCTCTTCATGGTACACTTCTGGCACCAGCCTGGAAGCCAATATTTAGATCTTTTCATACACATTGTAACTCATTTTCACACAGATGAGTTACTTAGCTGGTTTAACTTTTTAGGTTTATGTAATAAGATATACAACATGTGTGATAATTGTACTTACGGGTATTTATGTCTAAATAATCTTACTCTTACGAGTAAGATTATTTAGGCACAGATATGTACCCATACCTCCCAGATATGTACCCATACCTCCCAGATATGTACCCATACCTCCCAGATATGTACCCATACTTCCCAGATATGTACCCATACCTTCCAGATATGTACCCATTCCTCCCCCTGGTGGGGGAGGAGGGGGAGGTATGGGTACATCCCACAGGAGCTGGGCATGAGCGAAGCATGTCCAGGAAATGTGGACACAGAAGGCAGTCAGGCGGAACCCACCACACCCCTCCCCACACCTATACCCAAACCCCTCCAACACCCCTCCCCAAACATGCTCTATACCCCTCCCCACACATGTTTTAAACACTCCCCACACATGCATACCCCTCTAATTGTTGGGTAAAGTGGCACTATATATGTATGTATGTATATTTGTATGCTCCATGATGACGGAGAGATGAACATGACCTTGGAGGAACATGGCAGCAGACCTACCTGCCCATACTAGTCTTAACACCAACCTTTCCCAACCCATATCATTTCTCCCGTGTATGGGATAGACCATCCTGAGAGACGGTGCCCATACCTCCCAGATATGTACCCATACCTCCCAGATATGTACCCATACTTCCCAGATATGTACCCATACCTTCCAGATATGTACCCATTCCTCCCCCTGGTGGGGGAGGAGGGGGAGGTATGGGTACATCCCACAGGAGCTGGGCATGAGCGAAGCATGTCCAGGAAATGTGGACACAGAAGGCAGTCAGGCGGAACCCACCACACCCCTCCCCACACCTATACCCAAACCCCTCCAACACCCCTCCCCAAACATGCTCTATACCCCTCCCCACACATGTTTTAAACACTCCCCACACATGCATACCCCTCTAATTGTTGGGTAAAGTGGCACTATATATGTATGTATGTATATTTGTATGCTCCATGATGACGGAGAGATGAACATGACCTTGGAGGAACATGGCAGCAGACCTACCTGCCCATACTAGTCTTAACACCAACCTTTCCCAACCCATATCATTTCTCCCGTGTATGGGATAGACCATCCTGAGAGACGGTGATTCTCAAGTGCTACCTGGAGGAGTCTACTTGGAGGGAATCCCGGGGGTCAACGCCCCCGCGGCCCGGTCTATGACCAGGCCTCCCGGTGGACCAGGGCCTGATCAACTAGGCTGTTACTGCTGGGCCGCAGTAACTCCAGTTCCGCCGGGAGGAAACCTCCGAAGCTGCCACAGCTTAGCAACCCCTACTGGAAGACTTGTGAAGCCTTCCAGCCACACTGCTTAAGAAATCTTACATACGTGATGGAATGTGACAGAGAAACACCTTAGGTTCCCACTGTGTAAATATTATATAGAATATGGTGACAGCACACTGTGGATGTATCCAGTTTTGATTTAAACAAAAAGAAGTTATTCCCAGGATGAAGAGGGAGTAAGAGAGGACAGAGAGGAGGAAAAGATGGGCGAAGGGAAAAGGTTGGATAGAAGAGAAGGAAGGATAGATGAAGGGGAGAAGGAAGGATGGTAGAAAACACGAAAAAGGCAAGAGAGAACATAGGAAAGGCAAGACCTCATGGTAAATATCTAAACTATCTGCTTAGGACTAATTAGAGTCCAGGTCTGTTGATATTACTACCACCACTCCCACTATTACTACTACTACAACTACTACTACTACTACAACTATTACTACTACTACTACTATTAGTATAACTATTGCTACTATATTACTATTTCTACTCTCATTACTACTACTAATACTACTGCTCCCTGGATGCTCTGTGATCAACTGGTCGTTGTCAGTAGTTTGAAAATTAACCTGTAGGTTCCAGGGCCACTGCTTCTACCTCTCCTGTATCATGTGGCCACAGTCAGCCGCTGTAGTGTATCATGTGGCCACAGTCAGCCGCTGTAGTGTATCATGTGGCCACAGTCAGCCGCTGTAGTGCATCATGTGGCCACAGTCAGCCGCTGTAGTGTATCATGTGGCCACAGTCAGCCGCTGTAGTGTATCATATGGCCACAGTCAGACGCTGTTGTGTATCATGTGGCCACAGTCAGCCGCTGTACCTGTCTGATTCTAAAAGTACTGTGTTGATCTCGCAGTTACGTTGTCGGCGGTAAGTCTCTTCCACTGTTCTATAACTGGGCTGGAAAACTTTATGCACATTAGTGTTGGACCTTCTGCCTCAGAGTTTCATGTCGTTGTATAGCGTTAATCTGTACGTATATTTTTTTTTCTTGTCTGTGTGTACTCATCTGTTTGTGGTTGCAGGGGTCGATTCATGGCTCCTGGCCCCGTGTATGTGTGTGTGTATTCTCGCTTGCGTCTGATTCGTTTATTCCTTCAAAAGCTTGAATGACTCTTAGTCAGCTTACTTGAGTGAGAAGTTGTCACTGTCTTCGTGTAGTTTGTCTCTTCGTTAAGGCAGCTCCTATTTTGTTGTCATTCTCTGCTTCCCTCTTCACTTTCTTCGTATGTTGTAACGCCTTTCCTCCGTACTATTCCTTCTTTTCTTCTCGTCTTTCTCTTTCCTCTACTACTCTCTTTTCTGCTTTCTCTCCCTCACTATTCCTTCTCTCATACTGTTCCTCCCCACTCACTTTCATCCTCTCCCTTCACTCCTCCATTTCTTCTTTCATCCTCTTCCTTCCCTCCCACCTCCTCACCATCTTGATGTCATCTAACTGTTCCTAGTACAAACATCACGCACCAGCGACCATGGGCACCCCACTACCACCCCTCTAACCCTACCCTCGTCACCCCTTCTTTCCCTTCTCTCCATCACCCCTCGTTCCCTTACCACTTTACCTCTTCTTCCTCCTCTTCCTTACCCCTCATCTCCTACCCTTCCTAATTATTCTTTCCCTACCCTACTCTCACCCCTCTCCAAACACACACAATATATATATATATATACATGTATATATATATATATATATATATATATATATATATATATATATATATATATATATATATATATATATATATATATATATATATATATATATATATACAAGCCACATGGGGCTCGTTCTGTATTGCTAAGATTGCCTGTTTGCGATTGTTTTACACACACACACACACACACACACACACACACACACACAGTTACTCAGACTTCTAAATATGTGGTGATAATGAATGTATCTAACTCTAACAGTAATATAATGATTGACAATATTATCGCGTGGGGATCTGACATTATGATCTAGGCAGAGTCATGCATGTATCATTCTGTTAATGACAGATAATACCGACAGGTAGACGAGTACTATACATGGACGACAGTTTCCTACCTGTATTGACGAGAGGTTTTTGCCTGCTCAGCAGATTTCTTCAGTTCAGACACAGAGGAGACAGTAGAAGTTGTGGAGGTGAAGATATGGGGGTCCCTCATCAGTCTTGGTGTGTGTTCATCTCCATGTCTTCGAAACTGTGGTGAACACGCAAGGTTGAGGGACTGATCCCCTGAAATATTAATAATCTTATTTTTTAAATGTTTGGACCGGTAGGCCAGCGAAAGGCCTCGGTCAGATGACCAAATGCTCCAGCTGTGGGTCATCATATGACCAAGACCCGCGTCAGGAAACACTTGTCCTGTTTCCTGACAAACCTTACCTAACCTAACTGATCACCTCATATTTACATCTCCACGACTTCTACTCACTCCTCTGTATTTCGACGTTTTGCCCTCTGTAATGACACCAACAGCTGCACGTGTTACGATATTCATACCTGGCTTCTCGAAGTGGATCATGCGAGCCAAGTGCCTTCAGGGATGCCACAGACACAGCAATGATCGAGGCGTCAGGGTGACTCTAGTGCCAAAGGGAAAGCCAATAGTTAATTCATAACCCTAACAACGGAGACACAGGGGCCACTGCAGTGAGCTTTTTCACGTGTTGAGAAAGCCCATTTCTTGGCCGAAACGTTGTTAATAAAGGATCGCATTACATTGCATGTGTGTGTGTAGGGGGGAGCACGTTTTGCTCTGTTCAGCGAAACGTTGTCCGATGCAATCTTGCTCTGGAACTTGTTTCTGTTATTAAGACGCCTCAGTGAATGTTATTTGTGTTCTCTGTTGAACAGGTAGTCAGGCGAGAGATGTCTCCTTGGGCAGCTGTCTGCACCTTAATTAAGCAAGGGATTACTGGTGATAAGCTACTGGGAGTGTACTGGGAGGATACCGGGAAGATACTGGGAGGGTACCAGAAGAATACTGAGAGGGTACCGGGAGAATACTGAGAGGGTACCGGGAGAATACGTGGAGGGTACCGGGAGAATAGTGGGAAGGTACCGGGAGAATACTTGGAGGGTACCGGGAGAATACGTGGAGGGTACCGGGAGAATACGTGGAGGGTACCGGGAGAATACTTGGAGGGTACCGGGAGAATACGTGGAGGGTACCGGGAGAATACGTGGAGGGTAACGGGAGAATACTGGGAGGGTACCGGGAGAATACTGGGAGGGTACCGGGAGAATACTGGGAGGGTACCGGGAGAATACTGGGAGGGTACCGGGAGAATACTGGGAGGGTACCGGGAGAATACTGGGAGGGTACCGGGAGAATACTGGGAGGGTATCAGGAGAATACTGAGAGGGTACCGGGAGAATACTGGGAGGGTACCGGGAGAATACTGGGAGGGTACCAGGAGAATACTGGGAGGGTACCGGGAGAATACTGGGAGGGTACCGGGAGAATACTGGGAGGGTACCGGGAGAATACTGAGAGGGTACCGGGAGAATACTGGGAGGGTACCGGGAGAAACGTAATGTCAGGTGAATACACCTTCCTTAGCGGAGGTAACTTACCTGTGTGTTGGAGCAAGGTGAGAGTTGGGGATTGGCGGGGTTGTGGTGGGGGAGTAGTGGGAGGTTGGGGAAACTCCCTTGGGGAGGAGAACAACCCCGTCTACGCCTGAGGGGGGAATTGTCCGTGACGTAAGAGATATGTAGGTCATAGTGTGTGTGTGGGTGTGTGTGTGGGTGGGTGGGTGTGTGTGGGTGTGTGTGTGTGTGGGTGGGTGGGTTGGTGCGTGCATGTGTTTGCGTACTCACCGATTTGTACTAACCTATTTGTGAATGCAGTGGTCGAGTCTCAACTCCTAGATGGCTGTTACCTCCTAGCTTCGTGGATCCTGCTATACCTATACCTAAATCTGTGTGGAATCTGCCTTCACTACTTCTTTGAATTGGTCATTCCGCTTCGTGACTACCCCGAGGCTGAAGAAATACTTCCTAACATCCCTGCGACTCATCTCTTCAAATTTTCAACTCTTCCCTCGTGTACCTGTTTATATTCTTTTGAACAATCTATACCTGTCCATCCTCTCTTAGTATTTTGTACGTCCTTCTCATATCTCCCCTGATCTTTCCATCCTCTAACATCATCAGGTTTAGTTCCCTTTATCTCTCTTCATATTCCACTCTCCTTAGCTCCGGAACTGCTGTCATTGACAACTTGTGCACTCTCTCCAGTTTCATGAGAGCCTTTATCAGGTACGTTCGTGAACAGGGAAGACAGGTCATGTACTCACCGATTTGTGTGTACAGGAGTTGAGACTTGGTCCCTTGTAGTATCCCTTTCTACAACAGTCGACTAACACTCAGGTATCAATTTACTGCTGGGTGAACAGGTATAAGAAGACTGGTCCATTCATCTTTCTCTGTTAACGGGGGAACCCTAGACTGTGTGTGTGTGAGAGAAAGAGAAAGAGAAAGCTATGTAAATGGAGAGAAAGTGAGAGGAACGATGGAACTGACGAGAGAGAGAGGGAGAGAGAGAGGGAGAGAGAGAGGGAGAGAGAGAGAGAGAGAGAGAGAGAGAGAGAGAGAGAGAGAGAGAGAAGAGAGAGAGAAAGAGAAAGTAAGGTACTAGAAGATATTGATCCCTACTGTTACTCGCTAAATAATGTGGGTCAGACAGGTGTAAGGAGCCCCCACACCTGTCTGTGTGTGTGGGGGCGCCTTACACTCATTTTGGGTGTGCTGTAGAACTCCCAACACCCTTTGTGGGTGTGGGTTAAAGGAGACCCCACACCCTATGGATACGACTCACAAACAAGCCAAAATCCAGGTCAATTTTAACGATCTGTTGAATTCTGGATTTGTACACACACATACACCCACAAGACCAATTTGTACATACAAATCCAATTTGTACACACACAAGTCTAGTTTAAAACCCATCTAATACAAAACATAAACATTTGAGTTAAAACAGTTGAAAGCTGCCTTCTCATGGTCATGTGGAGAAGATTGTTTCAGCCAGGTCCTCGTCACAGCCAGGTCCTCGTCACAGCCAGGTCCTCGTCACAGCCAGGTCCTCGTCACAGCCAGGTCCTCGTCACAGCCAGGTCCTCGTCACAGCCAGGTCCTCGTCACAGCCAGGTTCTCGTCACAGCCACAGGGACAGTTCTTGTTCCACCTGCCTCAAAAACTGGGCTGGACTCCACCTGGTATTGTGCCTCATCACTCAAAATTAAAACATAATGCGTGTGTGTGTATGTGTGTGTGTGTGTGTGTGTGTGTGTGTGTGGTGTGTGTGTGTGTGTGTGTGTGTGTGTGTGTGTGTGTGTGTGTGTGTGTGTTGTGTGTGTGTGTGTGTGTGTGTGTGTGTGTGTGTGTGTGTGTGTGTGTGTGTGTGTGTGTGGTGTGTGTGTGTGTGTGTGTTGGCCACCAGCACCCCAGGACTGCTGGTCTCGGCCTCACACACCAAACTCGTTCCTCTCCTGCTCTCTGTTTTTACACCCTGATAATTCTAGGCTCTGGCTCCTGGCTGGCCCCTAGATATTTCCTTACGGTCGCGTTAAAGTCTATCACCGCCATGACCCAAGTTCTTCACTCTGGCTCAACTTTCCTTCCTTTAATTTCCCACATTTTTTTCCCTATAAACTTTAAAAGAGAATTTTGCCGAGAGTAATTTTTTTTTTTTTTGCGTTTGTAATTTTTTTGCTCAAGTCTGCGTCTGTTGGTTGTTTGGTTAACGTGGTTTAAAGCCTATCGACTACACGAGTCGTCATTAAATCGACACGTAACGTCTCCAGCGCCAAGGAAGAATGCTTCAAGCATGAGAGAAATACACGTCTCGTATCCTGTGTGTGTTGATGTGAAGAGTTACTGTAAAATCCAGCTGGTGATATCCTGAGTCCCGAGGAATGCCTTCATATGAGCTGTTGCCTTACGCGGCCGGCTGACCGAGCCCGCAATTCTCACCCCCATGCCCGCCACACACAAGTATCATAATTGCTTACATATTGTTCATTATGCCATTTCCAGCTGCCCCGCCGCACGAAAGCACTAAACCCCCGACGAGGCCCGGGCGAGGGACTCCGGCCCCTGATGCACGGGGCGTTAAGGGTCAGAGTGGGGTGGTAGGAAGACAGGGGGGTGCGTTGTGCCCTTGTGTCACTCAGCCGGAGCCAGTGTGAATGGTGGTTGTTTGTAAAGTGTGGGTGAGGGAATGTTGGTTGCTGTGTCTGCCTTCTATCATGGCTTCATTCCCTTTTTATCTATGATTTCCCCTTCTCCCCCACCTCCCCCCACCACCCCCATCATGCCGTGGCAGGATCATCATGTCGCGGTGTTGACGGAGTGGCAGTCATCGTAGTGGTCGTAACCCCCACAATATATAGTTTACCCAGTACGATAATGAAGCTTGCTAACTAAATAGGTGGTGGAGGAGGGGGGTGCCCTGGAAGAGGGGGTGTCCTGGAGGAGGCGGTGTCTTGGAGGAGGGGGTGTCTTGGAGGAGGGGGGTGTCCTGGAGGAGAGGGGTGTCCTGGAGGAGGGGTGTCCTGGAGGAGGGGGTAGAGGGGGATTCCTGGGGGAGAGAAAAGGAGGAAATCCTAAGGTAATGGGTGGAGGGGCTGGAGTGGAGGGAGGAGGGGCTGGGGTCGGGAAGGGAAGGAGTACATGGGATGGGGGTGATGGGGAAAGTGAGAAAGGGAGGAGGGGGTTATTAGGTGGAAGAGACTTTGGGTGGGGGTCCTGATGTGAGGGAGGGGGTTATGGGGAAGAGAATCAAGCAGTACAGTGTATGGAGATCCTGGGGTGGGAAGTGCAAGTCCTGGGGAGGAAGATGTATAGGAGTGGGGAGAAATCATGAAACAGTAGGGTAAGAAGAGGAGGAGGGAGAGTAGTTGTGGTGGTTGGGGATGATATGAGAGGGGAAAGTGTGGCGGGTAGGGAGGAGGGAAGAGTGGATGTGTAAGGTGGGGAGAGAGATTACAAGGGGAGAAAACACGTCCAGTGGAGGAGGGTAGGCAGTGGGGAGAGGGAGGGATGGAGGAGTGGAAAAAGAGGGGAAGAAGTGTCCAGCAGGAGGGGAGGAGGGGGAGGGACACGGTAAGGAAGGAGGGGAGAGTAGGAAGAGAAAGGGGAAGTGGGATTGGTAGGGAAGGGGGAGAAAGGAGAGTACGGGAGTGGATATGAGGGAAGGGGAGGGGGAGATGAGAAAAAAGGAGGGGAGGGGAGGAGGGAGCAACTGGACAGGTGAACACTTCAGGTTTTGCCCCCGGCCGCCTTATACACCCCCACCCTCCCCAGGCACCACCTGTCTTGTCCAGGTGGGCAGGTGGTTGTTATTGTTGTGGGAGGTGTTATTGTAGGTGTTGTAAGGTATTGTTGTGGGAAGTGATTGTTAGTGTGATTATTTTTGGTTATAATGTCGTGGTAGTGGATGCTATTATGTTGAGGTGGTAGTTAATAGTAGCTCTGATTGTGGTAGTGGTTGTAGTGGTGGTTGTGGTAGATTTTATTGTTACGATTGTAGCATCATTGGTTGTGGTGGTTGCATCATTAGTTGTTACAGTTGTAATGATGGTGGTGGTGGTGGTGGTTGAAGGTAAAATTATGGTTATTTTAACCGCAATTGTGGTGGTGATTGTTAGGGAACCAGATGAGACAGAGGTTATTGGCAGTTATTGTCTGTTGTTTTTGTCAATGGTGTAGTGTTGCTGTTCTTATAATAGTGGTTGGTACCGGATTTTAGATGGTGGTTGTTGACGTGAAAGTATGTGGTTGGTTATTAGAATGGTGGTTGTAGTTATAGCGATTGTGGTTTTTGAGTGGTGGTTGTGGATAAAGATCCGACATTTTAAGATGTTGATTGGGATTTTCTTAATAGTGATTATACTGATGATACAAGGAACTAGTCTCGTTGTGAACCTTTGCACTTTCTCCAGTTTAATTGATTCTCGTTAGAAGGTGAGGATTGTGGGTACTTGTTGCATAAGTTTATCTTGACAAATATGGTAAAGGGTCATGGATGGCTCTTTGTTAAGGTTCCTGAAAGCCAGTCTTACATTTTTCGAAAGGGGCTGCAGAGATTATTACGTTCATGTTGGCCTCTGGTGCTGTGTTCGCTCCTTGTCTCAGTTCTTGGATTAACTAATCTTGCTTATGCTATCGACGTCATAAATTGTCTGGTGATATGTTTGGAGTAATGCTTTCTCCCAGCTCTTTCTGCTTACACGTTGTTTCCAGTGTATCTCCTCCCAGGATGTATTCCGTGTCCGGTCTTCACACTTCATCTCCCATTTTCACCACATTTAAGGATTGGATTTAAGCAGCCACTCTCTGAACCATCTTTGCAGCCTCTCGAAGTCACTCCCCGAACTCTCGGAATGTTCTCCTCATAAATTCCACATCATCTGCAAACAGTGATAAAATATAATTTCGTTTTGCATGACGTTCACGAGTGACAGAAACAACGGCGACCCCTCCCCCCCACACTGCCTCATGACGGACCCCACTTGTCACCTGTGTGTGTGTGTGTGTGTGTGTGTGTGTGTGTGTGTGTGTGTGTGTGACTAACAAGTCGTGTCTTCTTGAGGACTTGCAACAGTAATTAGTGTTGACGAAGCACGGTGTGTGTTGCATCATCCTGGTGGATCACTGTCGTCAGCAGCGCCGTCACGTTGTGCTCATTGTATTTAGTTATTATCGTCGTTATCATTTTTATCATTATCGACTACAGTAATTGTATAAAAACATCGACAACGCCAACAACACTAATAACAACGACAACAACAACAACTGCAACAGAAGAGCCTGTGAACAGCAGCAGCAGCAACAGCAGCAACAGCAACAGCAGCAGCAGCAGCAGGCAGCAGCAAAGCAGCAGCAGCAACAGCAGCACAACAGCAGCAGCAGCAGCAGACAGCAGCAGCACAACAGCAGTAGCAGCAGCAGCAGACAGCAGCAACAACAGCAGCAACAGAGGCAGCAGCAGCAACAGCAGAGACAGCAGCAGACAGCAAGCAGCAGCAACAGTGCAGCAGCAACAAAGCAGCAGCAGCAGCAACAGCAGAGCAGCAAGCAGCAACACAGCAACAGCAGTAGCAGTAGCAGCAACAGCAGCAGCAACAAGCAGCAGCAGCAGCAACAACAGCAGCAAGCAGCAGCACAAAGCAGCAACAACAACACAGCAGCAGCAGCAACAAGCAACAGCAGCGCAGCAACAGAGTAGCAGCAGCAGCAGCAGCACACAGCAACACACAGCAGCAGCAACAGCAAGCAGCAGCAACAGCACAAGCAACAGCAGCACAGCAGGCAACAGTAGCAGCAGCACAGCAACAGCAACAGCAACGCAGCAGCACAACGCACAGCAGCAACAGCAGCACAACAGCAAGCAACAGCAGCAGCATAGCAACAGCAGCAGCACAACAACAGCAGCAGCAGCAGCACAGCAACAACGCAGCAGCAGCAGCAGCACAGCAACAGCAGTAGCAGCACAACAGCAGCAGCAACAACGCAGAGTGCAGCACACAGCAAGGCAACAGTAGCAGCAAACAGCACACAGCAGCAGCAACAGTAGCAACAGCACACAGCAACACAGGCAGCAGCAGCAGCGCAACAGCAGTAGCAACAACAGCAACAACAACAGGCAGCAACAGCAGCAGCGCAACAGCAGAGCAACACAGAACAGCAAACAGCAGCAGCAGCAAGCGCACAACAGCAGCCCCGCAGCAGCAGCGCAGCAGCGGCAACAGAGTAGCAACAACAGCAACAACAGCAGCAGCAGAGCAACAGAGCACAACAGCAACAACAGACAAGCAACAGCAGCCCCGCAGCAACAGCAGCAGCAGCAACAGCAACAGCAGCCAACAACAGCAACAGCAGCAGCAACAACAGCAGCAGCAACAACAGCAGAGGAGTGGCAATGCTCCCCGGATATTCATTTTTTTTCTTTTGGAAGAGAAGACAAATCACTTTAATAGCGCCGGTTGCAACATGAGCTATAAATACATGTTTTTTATTGCACATGTCCACACGCATGTGCACATGCAAGCACACAGGTGATGCTAAACACACGTATGCGCACATGCAAGCACACAGGTGAAGCTAAACACTATGCAAAACTTGAAGACTAGATATGATCGGACCCAGACACCTGCTGTCTCTGTCCCTGTTCACTCATCAGTTTAAAATGGGTACCTGGGTGTTAGTTGACTGGTGTGGGTCGCATCCTGGGACACTGAACTAATTTTCCCGAAATGCTCAGCATAACAAGGGACTTTCTATATACTAGTATGTCATTGATGTCAGTTAAGCCTGTATACCATGTACATGTACTTGTAGTAAATAAAGATATTATTATTATAATTATTATATTATATAGTCTCAGTGTTGATGGAAGGTGTTCTACGAGGAGATACTGAACTGATCCTGACGACTCTGGAAGACAAGGACTAGATGAGACATGATTACGACATACAATATACTGAGATGAATTGAAAGGCCGGATAGAGACAGATTCGCACTGGAGAACCAGAAAAAGAGACATAAATGAAACGGGTAAGTCCCTAGGTACATTAGGGAAGATTATTACAGTCTCAGCTTGTTAGGGAAACTAAAACTGGAGGTGAGAGTGGTTGAGGCACTCTCAATACACAGTTTTAAGATAATGATCTATAGGGCTTGAAAAGTCAGAAACCAGTAATATCGACCAACGAAGCTGCAGAGGTGGTTCCAGGAGCCAAGGCTCGTCCCCTGCTAACCAGAATTGGTGAGCACACACACACACACACACACACACACACACACACATAGTCTAGAGAAAGATATAGTGGAGGCAGGAACCATACATAGTTTTAAGACAAGGTATGATAAAGCTCATGGAGCAGGGAGAGCAGAGACCCAGTAACAGACAGCGAAGAGGCGGGGCCAGGAGCTGAGTCTCGACCCCTGCAACCACAATTAGGTGAGTACACAACTGAGGAGGAAGTGAAGAGGCTACTAAGCGAGCTAGATACCTCAAAGGCGATGGGGCCGGATAACATCTCTCCATGGGTCCTGAGAGAGGGAGCAGAGGAGCTATGTGTACCCCTAACAATGATCTTCAACACATCTATCGAAACAGGGCAACTACCTGAGGTATGGAAGACAGCAAATGTAGTTCCAATTTTTAAAAAAGGAGACAGAAACGTAGCACTAAACTACAGACCAGTGTCACTGACATGTATAGTATGCAAGGTCATGGAGAAGATAGTCAGGAGAAGAGTGGTGGAGCCCTAGAAAGGAATGAGCTTATCAACGACGCCAACAGTTTTAGGGACGGAAATCCTGTGTCACAAACCTACTGGAGTTCTACGACAGGGTGACAGCAATAAGACAAGATAGAGAGGGTTGGGTAGATTGCATATTCTTGGACTGTAAGAAGACGTTTGACACAGTTCCACACAAGAGATTAGTGCAGAAGCTGGAGGACCAGGCAGGGGTAACAGGGAAGGCACTACAATGGAATACCTATCAGGAAAACAGCAGCGAGTCATGGTACGTGGTGAGGTGTCAGAGTGGGCGCCGGTGACGAGCGGGGTTCCACAGGGGTCAGTCCTGGGACCAGTGCTGTTTCTGGTATTTGTGAACGACATGACGGAAGAAATAGACTCCGAAGTGTCCCTGTTTGCAGTTGATGTGAAGTTGATGAGAAGAATTCAGTCGGACGAGGACCAGGCAGAACTACAAAGGGATCTGGACAGGCTGCAAGCCTGGTCCAGCAATTGGCTCCTGGAGTTCAACCCCACCAAGTGCAAAGTCATGAAGATTGGGGAAGGGCAAAGAAGACCACAGACGGAGTACAGCCTAGGGGGCCAGAGACTGCAAACCACAATCAAGGAAAAAGACCTTGGGGTTAGTATAACACCAGGTACATCTGAGGCGCACATCAACCAAATAACTGCTGCAGCATATGGGCGCCTAGCAAACCTAAGAACAACATTCCGACATCTTAATAAAGAATCGTTCAGGACCCTGTACACTGTGTACGTTAGGCCCATACTGGAGTATGCAGCACCAGTTTGGAACCCACACCTAGCCAAGCACGTGAAGAAGCTCGAGAAAGTGCAAAGGTTTGCAACAAGACTAGTCCCGGAGCTAAGGGGTATGTCCTACGAGGAGAGGTTAAGGGAAATCGACCTGACGACACTGGAGGACAGGAGAGATAGGGGGGACATGATAACAACATATAAGATACTGAGAGGAATTGACAAAGTGGACAGAGACAGAATGTTCCAGAGATGGGACACAGCAACAAGGGGACACAATTGGAAGTTGAAGACTCAGATGAATCACAGAGATGTTAGGAAGTATTTCTTCAGTCACAGAATGGTCGGGAAGTGGAATAGTTTAGGAAGTGATGTAGTGGAGGCAGGCTCCATACATAGCTTTAAGAAGAGGTATGATAAAGCTCATGGCGCAGGGAGAGTGACCCAGTAGCGGCCAGTGAAGAGGCGGGGCCAGGAGCTATGACTCGACCCCTGCAACCACAACTAGGTGAGTAAAACTAGGTGAGTACACACACACACACACATTCGTTGAGTTATCCAGTCTCTGATCTATTTATCAATTTATATAGTAAAAAAATGTGCAGTGAGGGTCGGTCATACAGTGTAGGGAAGACCAGTGACCTCAAGTGAGTGTCAGTACACCTAGTGCATGAACTACTCTATAAGCAGTGTGTCAGCAGTGTGTCAGTACAACACCTAGTGTGCGTGCACTGTGCTCTGGGCAGCAGCCTGGATTAATGCCCACCAAATCACAGACATGCCTACCGCATTTCCTGTCTTGAATCTGATCGTCGCCGCACCTTCATTGCTTGATACTGACCACAACTGTGGTGAAGTGAGGTGATGGGCTCGCTACACGATTAAGTTACACACCCCGTCAATAGTATAATCTAAATGCAACGCCGTAGCTCGGTTGGTAGCGCATTCAGCTCACACACTGAGGTCCGTGGTTTGATCCCCGGTACGTGTTTCCTTAAGATTCCTGATGTCCCTGTTCACCAAGCAGTAAGTAGTACTTGGGTGTTAGATGACTGGTGTGGGGTCACATCCTGGGGACAAAATTAACCTAATTTGCCCGAAATGCTCTGCATAACAAGGGGCTTTCTATATAGTATATCACTGATGTCAGCTAGGTTTGTATAAGTTCTATCATGTACTTGCAAAAATAAAGATTATTATTATTATTATATTATTATTATTATTATTATTATTATTATTATTATTATTATTATTGCAGTGATCATCGCGAAAACAGTATCCAATAACTCCTCTTTAACCAGAAATGCACTGGAAACCTGGAGTGTTATTGCTCTTTAAAAGCTACGTCGGTACATGAGGCAAAATACCTGGAGTGATTTAGTTTGTTTATTCTTGGAGACCGCTGATGAAAACTGGAGGCCGAGAATAGCCAGAATTTTCCTGGTGTCCGGTACAATCAGGGTATTTATGACATCAACGGAATCATTGTGAACTAGGCAGTGATGGACCCCAGTGAGTTATACGTCATGACCTGTCTGCTCGGATCTTCATCCGCCTACACACTGCTTGTGACCCAGATGTTTCTCTGGCCTTGGTCACGTGCCTGCTAGACCAGAAACCAAAACAAGAGGAATTCCCCCTGACTTTTGTTTTCTGAATGACCAATCTATTTACCTGGAGGTTTGTCCTGGGACTGAGCCGTGGGAGCGATGATTCCCAAGACCATCTACAGACAACTTATAGGTAACCAGTCTGCTAGAAAGACCACAAGACAACGTTTCTCTGCCCTTCGTGTTCCTTTTTGCCTTCCGGGTCTACCTCGGTAAGAAAGCTTCTTAGCTTGAGGTCATTGACTTGTAGCACACGCTAAGGTATCCCCGTCTGCCAGAGCTGACACAAACTACAGCAGGAACAACTTGACACATTAGCTGCTCTAAGACTCTAGTCCTTGACTGTTTCACTGACAGCCATAATATTGAGTATGCAGGATATAGTCAAGCATTCCACCGTGGGTTCACTAGTCACGCCAGCTTCCAAGGGTTCGTTTCATGGGAGCTGCAGTTACTTTTAGTGTAAAAATTACCATCTGCCTGGCTGACCTATCCCACACACTCATGTGATGAGAACTTTCTCTAGAAATCATCATCCTCACAGAAAGAAAGAAACATAAAGGATAGTCGCGCTCTAGAAAAATGGTCGAGTCCTCAGGAAGAGAGTGACCCATCTCTCTAGGACACATAAGTAAGTTAGCTCACATGAGACAATGGTTATCCTAACTAGCCATCATGTGAAAGGGCCAGAAATATTTAATACTTAAGACACACACACACAAACACACACACACACACACACTTAGCAATCAAGAAGGTCATTTACCTATCCTAGAAGTATACTCTTTTCCATCCCACTAGGAATAGATAAAGCAGCCTAACTATCTCTTAAGATATACTTACCTAGCCCTAGAGAGAGTGAGAGAGAGAGAGAGTCAGATATAAATATAAGGGAGAGTGAGTATACCTGGACACGAGGAAGTTTACCTAGACACGACACGAGGGAGAGTCTACCTAGACACGACACGAGGGAGAGTCTAACTACACACGAGGGAGAGTCTACCTACACACGAGGGAAAAGCTACCTAGACACGAGGGAAGTCTACCTAGACACGAGGGAGAGTCTACCTAGACACAAGGGGAGTCTACCTACACACGAGGGAGAGTCTACCTACACACGAGGGAAAAGCTACCTAGACACGAGGGAGAGTCTACCTAGACACGAGGGAGAGTCTACCTAGACACGAGGGAGAGTCTACCTACACACGAGGGAGAGTCTACCTACACACGAGGGAGAGTCTACCTACACACGAGGGAGAGTCTACCTACACACGAGGGAGAGTCTACCTACACACGAGGGAGAGTCTACCTAGCCACGAGTCAGTCATAATCTTGTTGACCGTCATATATTTACCTCACCATGACTCTGCAGGTCTGACTCGCTTTCCCAGTCCTTATTAAACCCCCATTTCTAGTAAAGCTCCATTCCTTGTAAAGCTCACTTTCTAGTAAAGCTCCATTCCTAGTAAAGCTCCATTCCTAGTAAAGCTCCATTCCTAGTAAAGCTCCATTCCTAGTAAAGCTCCATTCCTAGTAAAGCTTCATACTAAAGCTCCAGTCCTACTAATGCTCCATTCATAGAAAACACCCTCGGCAGCAGTGTCATGGACGGCAGCAGTGTCATGGACGGCAGCAGTGTCTTGGACGGCAGCAGTGTCATGGACGGCAGCAGTGTCATGGACGGCAGCAGTGTCTTGGACGACGGCAGCAGTGTCATGGACGGCAGCAGTGTCATGGACGGCCGCAATGTCTTGGACGGCAGCAGTAACATGCGCCTCAGGACGCCTCCACAAACTTTCCATAAATAGGTTTTGTGGTTTTTCTGAATTCTTCGCATTTGCTTGTCTTGTAGGATCAAGAAGCTCGATAATTATGGCATCTTGTTTATCACAATGTTTCGTCAGCGCCCGGCCCATTGTGGTCATGCTATTCTCTGAGTTAGAATGTTCCCGTGTATTAACCTAATTGTGTGTGTGGGATAAGGGGGGAGTAGTCAAGACTCCGCTCCAGAAGTCATCTCCTAGACTTTGAAAGTCATTTCTGATTTCTGGCCTCCTAGGCAATCAAACCGCAGAAAACAGGAGAAGCAAGTAGGAGAGCCAGAAACGAATAAGCAAGAATATGAAGAGAAGTTGAAAGACACTTTTAAAGTAATATAACATCAGAGGCTAAAACAAGAACCAAAGTTAAATCACAGCCACACCTGTGAGGCACCAGGTGATAAGGCTGGAGGAGGGAAGTAAGACGTTGACGGAGAATGATATAGTACAAGTACGTCAAGATGTTAGCAAAATATTCGAAGAGGTTTTTACAAAAGATTCGAAGAGGTTTTTACAAAAGATTCGAAGAGGTTTTTACAAAAGATTATGGAGAGTTACCATAAGGGCACTGCATTCAGACCAGATCACCAGGTACTCAAAAACATCCTCATAGAACAATATGAAGCGATGAAACTACTATTAAGTGACCT